>JAJMEC010000044.1:0-28986 GCA_030573955.1 Yamadazyma triangularis | reverse complement strand
TCCTGCCGAGGGAGTTATTATGACAGAAAATGTGCGATAATCTTCATTACAAGTATTCTTTACAATAGCGAAGAGGCTTAAGTAATACGCCAAGACTTACTACACAGATCAAAAGTTAGTAGACACATTAAGACTTACTAGACAGATTACCGTTGACCACGAGATTGTAGTTGTTATTCTATTACTCTTGATTTGTTTTGGTTGTTATTAACAAGGAGGTAAAGAATCGCCATTGGTGCAGGACTTATCCTGCATTCTCACTTTGTCTGACAACCCAAAACGTAATAGTTTCTTCCCAAACAGTGATCTCACATCAGGCGAAAAAGAGAGGAAACTCTAAATACGGTGGTTGTGAGCTTGGAGAAGAGAGAAGTGTGGTATGTCATGTGAGGTACTATATACAATAATACATCGTAATAATAAATCATAATAATACATCATAATAATACATCATAATAATAGATCATAATAATACATAATATGATTTGCAAGAGAAGTGAATATCTTGTTACAAACTGTAAAATAACTTCTTACTATACCTTTGACCTTTGATGTGGTAACATCACACTATACATGGATACGAACAAAAAAACTATTTACATTTAGCATTAATTGTAATACTTTTAAAAACCAAAGTCCATAGAGTCACTATGTTTCAAGTCTATAACTTTACCATCATGAGTTACCAATTCCCAATGATGGATTTTGAATGATTCAAGCTTGGATTCTCGAGATGCTTTAAATCTCACTATCCCCTCAGATTTATCACCAGTTACGGAAAAGCTAATATCAATTCTACCTTTAACTGTATTTAATTCCCCAGAAATCCAAGGCCATGCACTTTTATATCTAATTTCTTCTCCTAAAGTTTGTTTGACAACATCAGATCTTCTTAAAAAGTAAAATACTGAATTTAAAATCGGTGATGTTGTCTTTTCATAGTTGAAAATAATAATACATGATATTAAAACCCCTATCCCATAACCGAAAAAGTACTTTTTATTACGATTCTTGTTCTTAAATGGATCTGGTAAGTCTCTTGCAACCGTCACTGGACGTTTAGTGTTACGTTCTTTTCTTGTTGATGATGTTGATGATGTCGATGAAGAAGACGAAGAAGATGCTGAGGCTTCACCACTGGTGAATCTAATACTTCCTATTTGTGATGTTACTTGTCTTAAATTTAATTGTGGACGCAATAGCCTTACAGCTCCTTTCGAAGCCATTTTATTCATTGGATTGAACATTATAATCGATGATTTAACGAATCTCCGTTATGTGTAGTGAAAAAAAATTGTGAGTAGAAGACGCCAAAAAATCGCATTTTCTCAACTAAAACTATCTCTATATAATTCAATCTTAATAAGAAATGTCAGATTCATCGTCATCGGTTTCAGGGGCGTGTATTGTTTCCAAAGTATCTGGAATGGTATACATACGAGAAGATGTAACTCCCAGTATTTTAGAATGGAAGGCCATCGAACAACAGAAAACTATAACTCTTCCTTTAAACTCATTGGTTAATTTACAGGCTACAAAAGAATCTAGTCCTAAGATGATTCTAAAGGTGATCTATAAGTTACCTGATGATCCTCAAGAAAAAGACATTAGATTGACGTTTAATAATCGTCCTACCATGAACAATATCAAAGACCATTTGCAAACCATCGTATCACGTCAAAGAACTGTAGTCAAAGATGGTACATCAGATTCCAATTCCAATTCCAATTCCAATGTTAATTCCCCTGCTCCAACTGGAAGATCTCCTACTCCAGGAGCACAATATAATACTAATGGTGATACTAGAAATAATAATAAAGCTTTGAATTTTACTGATCATGAGTCTTTATCTGATACCAGTTTGTTGAAAAATCATCAATTACAACAGAAACTTTTATTAGAGGAAAAGAATTTAAGAAATGTATTTACTCAAGCAGTCATCAATTATAAATTATCCCCCAATGTTTTTTGGTCTACTAGGTTAAATCAATTAAGGACATATGCATTAACCATTTCTCAACATAGGGGGCCTTATAATGTATTATCTACTATCAAACCAGTTGCTTCTTCTGATAATAAAGTCAATGTTAATGTCACCAGAAGTACTATTAATGAAATTTTTGATACTTACCCCATTATAAAAAAAGCATTTACTGACTTGGTTCCAGTTAAATTCCAAGAAGGGGAGTTCTGGTCAAGATTTTTTAACTCAAAATTATTTAGACGATTAAGAGGTGATAAAATCAATAACTCTAATGAAAGAGGGGATATGGTTTTAGATAAATACTTATATGTGGATTCCAATTATTTTGAAAATAATAATAACAATAATGATACTGACCCTTCTGATGGTGAAAATAAACGAAGAAAGTCACCAGATCATCTGGTTAATAGAGTCATTGATCTTCAAGGTAATGAAGAAGATAACTCCCAAAAAATGGGTAATAAACCTGATATCACCATGAGGTTTACTGATGAAATGAATAAATTGGATATGAATAAAAAGAATGATAAGTCAAGCAAACCAGAAAGTGAAATGGTCATACTAATGAAAAATATGAATAACTTATCATCAAAAATGGTTAGTATAAATCAAGAAACTTCAGCAGATTCTTCCTCCACAGCTGATAACCGCCAATTATCAGAAAGAGAACTAAATGAAGCCTATGATGAATTAGATTTACATGACTTGAATGACGACGAACAAGCCAATTATATCGATTTGAATATCAATACTGGCATTGGTAAATATAGCAATAATGATGATGAACTGTCGAATATATCTAATGAAGAAATAAGCCAATATTGTTTAACCAATATAGTTAAACCTCAACTTAATGGGATTAATTTAATTGATACTTATACTTCCAAGGAAGCAATAGATCAGTCGGCAAGTGAAATCACATCTTTAATCAAACAAAATTTTAAGGCCTTTAAATTGGCTAACAATTCCCTGTCTTCAGAATCAGAAAACATCTTATCTGATTCTATGGTCCAAGATATCATTACATTAAATATCACTGTTCTGGAATTTTTGTCACATTTTTGGACATTATTCCTTTCAGCCAATAATCCTGGACAATTGAAAAAAATCTTTGCCAGTTTAAAAAACTGCAAAAACTCTCTTCAACAGTTAAAAGAGAAGATCACTACTGAAATCTATCAACATCCTAATGTTGTTAATAATCCTAAATTAAAAGAGAAATTGTCGGCCGATTTGAACTATTGTTTAAGTCCTATACAAAGTGGTTTAGATAAAGCTTTATCGGAATATGTTAAGGCAGTAAAAGAACAAAGTAATGGTACAGAAATTAATGAAAATGGTAAAAGACCTATAGAATCATAGTGATCCCTTTTCCTGTATATTGGATATTGTTGCAGAGATATCGCACTATGAGAGATGACTATGAGAAAAAAAAAAGATCAATTTGGATTAAAAAGTCTTTTATTGATTGATTGATAATTTTTGGAAAGAAAAGTAATCATAATGGCAAAGAAAAGTATGTGAAAAGTTTTATTTATTCTCAATTATATCATAACTTTTGTTTTTTTTTTTTAGAGTTTAATTACTAACAGAGTAGTCTCAAAGCATAGTAGAGCAGCAAGAAGAGGAATGATAAATGATGAGGTTGATGAGGCTAAAGATCTTCTGAAAGTACCAAAATTAGAATCCAATGATGTAAAAAAATCCATTATAAGAACATCTATTAAGAATGAAAACTTGTTGAATAAGAAACTTGATAATGCAAAAGTCAAGAAACTCGCTAAAAAGAAGAATAATGCTATTAGACATAAGAGTGAAAGATTTACCAAATTGGATGGGGTTTTAGGAAATAAAATTGATAAAAGTATGGCTAAAGCCAGATTAGTTCACAAAATCAGAAAAGCTGGTTGGGATAAAGTTAATGGTGATATAAACATAAATAATAGTACTATTGATAATACCAATAATGACAACAATAATGATCAAGATCAAATGCAACAAGAAGAAGATGAATATGTCAGACAGTTTTTTGAAGATGATAATAACACTAATGAAGGTAATGAAGGTAATGAAGCCAATGAAGCTAATGATGGTAACATGGATGATAACATGGATGATAACAAAAGACATTACAACTCTAAAGACAATAATCATAATAAATTTTCTTTCTTGGAAGAGGCTGAAGCTTAATTACTCTTACTATTCTTGCATTGTATAATATTGTATAGAAATACACCTTTCTATTTGACTAAAAAATCTCTATTGTTTCTGTCATTATCTCCACCTTCATAATACCTAACACTAAGTCACTTCTCTTACAATCGCGGCGTCAATTTTTCACTCCTTCTTGGTGTTGATTTTAAACTATTGATCTATCACTTATCATGAGGTTAATTGTTGGCTTGTCTCTTATTGGCTATGTATTAAGTGTTTCCCATCCTGATTACAGTCCACTTGATGTAACCACTTTATCAAAAACAGCATTTTTTGAACCTTTTGATTATGATGACTTGTCAAGCTCCAATTGGATTCCATCCACGTCCAAAAGGGATAATAGTCTTTCATATAAAGGTAAATGGGAAATTGATACTCCTGATAGTTATCCTGGGTTTATAAATGATAAGGGATTAGTTATGAAAACACCAGCAGCTCATTATGCTATTTCCTATAAATTTGATGAACCGTTTGATAACACTGATAAGGATTTAGTTCTTCAATATGAAATTAAACCACAAAATGGTGTAACGTGTGCTGGTACATATATCAAGTTGTTAAGTGAAGATTTTTCTTCCCAGGGGTCTTTTAATTCTAATACCCCTTATCAACTTATGTTTGGACCAGATAAGTGTGGATCAAGTGATAAAGTCCATCTTATCTTAAACAAGTTGAATCCTATATCCCAAACGTATGAAGAAAAGCATTTAACATCATGTCCATTATCTAAGAGTCTTCCTCTTTCTACATTATACACTTTAATACTTAAGACCAATGGAGACTTTGAAATTAGATTAAATGGTGATATAGCTAAAGCTGGTAACTTTATTACTAAACCTCATTTGGTAAAACCAGAAATGACTCCTCCTAAAGAGATTATTGATGAAAATGATACCAAACCTGAAGATTGGGATGATAGAGAGTTTATACCTGATTTGTCTCAAACAAAGCCTGATGATTATGATGAGAAGTATTTAGCTGCTAGTGTACCTGATCCCAGCATGGTGAAACCCCAAGGTTGGTTAGATGATGAACCTGAATTGATTGTAGATACAAATGCTGTTATTCCTGAACTTTGGGATGAAGAAGAGGATGGAAAATGGGAACCTCCAAGTATTCCAAATCCTAAATGTACCAGTGGTTGTGGTGAATGGAACCCTCCCATGGTACCTAACAAAGAGTACAAGGGACCTTGGATTCAACCAGTGATTGAAAATCCAAACTATCAAGGCGAATGGCTTCCTAGAGTTATTGATAACCCTTATTATTATGAAGAAAAACACCCTTGTAATTTGCAACCAATAGGAGGTATTGGATTTGAATTATGGGCTATTGAAAGTAACATTCTATTTGATAATATCTATTTGGGAAATTCTATAGAAGAAGCAGAATCCATTGGCAACAAAACATGGCTTCCGAAATACCAATTAGAAGGTGAAGACTACGATATCAATAAACCTAAGCCACTTAAAGGTTCTTCTGAACCTCCACCTTCATTTGATGAACTAATGGCTACTGAAGATAGTGTATCATTGAGTCAAATCTTAACTTTCTTCAAATTATTGTTCTATCGTGAATACTTAAATATCTTAGACTTTTGGATTGAATTTAATAAGGATCCTGCTAATACTATAATGAATGATCCATTGAAAGCTGTTGTTTACTCAGGAATATTCGTTTTAGCTTTCACTATTGGTTTTGGACTTATGAATGTATTTGCCTTCATTGTATCTTCTTGGGCTCGTGCTATAAAACAAGCTGCTTCTGAAGGTGCCAATAAAGTCAATGAATCTCCAGATTCAAATGAAAATGTGCCTAAAATCGTTGAAATTCTTGATGAAGAAGAAGATAACGATACTAATAAAGACGTTAAAATTCCCAATACTTCTGGAAGCGAAGCAAGAACTACTTCCCTGAGTCATAGAGAAACAAGATCAAGTAAAAGAAAGTCCTAATTTACGTCTATATGTATGTATTCTTTTTCTTTTTTTTTTTTTTTTTTTTTCTTTCTTTGAAGTGTGTATGTATATAATAATGACCAATGACAGTGTCATCAATTCAATCCATTCTGATCTTTAAATGTGTCCCATGACTTATTTAACGTTATAAATACCGACTGACAAAGCATTTCATTTTCTACTTCTAAATTCAAACTGCTTAGTTTATCAGGATGAATAGCACTTATAACTTTCATATAATTTATTTTAACTTTCTTAGGTAACATTAAATCGTTAATCGTTATTTTTTTGGTAGTCAAAAATGGAAATCCTAATGATGATGGTAAAATTTCAGGTAATGACATTAATAATGCTCTAATGTTATCTTCTTTCCCATTACTCCAAGCAAAGATTTTCTGTTGAACTTTTTCTTGAAGCTGAGATTTGAGTTCATCTTTTTCATTCTGTTTCTTGTTATATTCCTTAATTCTTTTGGTATTCTCGTTATCTTGTTGGATAGTAGAGTTTACCTTAGGCTTGGATTGTACCTTGGGTGGAGCCTTAGGTGGAGGATTAACAACATTATTAACTCTTCTTCTAGAATCCATAACCTTTTTATCATTAACACCAAATTTTGTAACTAATTCATTATAACATTCTAATGATTCTGGGAAGTTCTCCTTCATTTCAAGAGCCTCTGCTTTTCTAGAAAGTAATTTTATATACCAGAATTTTATGGATTTATCATTTATAATGTACTCAGGATCATTAATCTCTTCTTGACTAATTAAATCAAGTCCTTGCTGACAATGATCTTTTGCAAGCTTATAATCTCCAACTTTGATTAGAGTAATGGCTAAATTGGAATTGATAATTATTCTCCATTCATGTTTCTCTGGTAAAGAAGCCAAACACTTATTGTAATTAACAAGAGCATTATCATAATCTCCCTTTTCAAATGAACTAGTAGCAGTTTCCTTACCGGTTTCATAATCAGATTGTTGAAATTGATTTAAAGGTTCTCTTGTAGTCTTTCTAGCTACTGATGGTTTAGGAGTAGTTCTTCTCCGTCTTGACGAAACGTATCCTCCATTATTATCACCAGTTCCCGATTTAAAGCGTTCAGCTCTAGATAAACCACCTCCTAAACCTAACAAATCAACTTCTGGTTCTGGTTCTGGTTCAGATATTGGTGTCTTTTGTGGAGATCTTGATGGTTGCTTAGGTTGTTGATTTCTCTCATATCTCATAGGTGATTCTCTAGATCTTCCCTGGGATTGTTGCTTTGTTCTTTGGGGTTCCAGAGTGGGTCTAGGAGGTAATTGAGTAGGATCAGAATTGTTTGGTGGAACAGATCCATTCATTCTTTCCCTTGCCATGGATTTAAACTTTTGTATTCTGGCTTGGTTCTTTTCTTTATCTCTTTGTTTTTGCTCCTCCATAAACTTAGCTATAGCGTCTCCATCGATATTGTCTTCATCGGAACCATAATCCTCATATTTGTCACCGTTGTTTTTTCTTTCAATTGCATCGTGTTTATATTGTTCTTGATTTCTCATCCACATAGGTAATTGATCAGAGGGAGAACCAGATCTTTCTCTAGCTTGAGATTGTTGAAATTGTTCTATATTTTGACGAACTGTTTCTTTGGATTTATTGAAAAATAAACTTGCTTTGTTGAAAAAATCAGAAGAAAAATCATTCATCATGGCACCAAAATCGTCATTCCTTACACTTGGACTTTGACTTTGACTTCTAGTAGAAGATTGTGATGGCTTTTTAGATTTACCACCACTCATAATAAAGTTTACACATGCTTGTACATCTAATCCTACTTCGGAAATAGCATTATTAGACACATCGACAGGGAACCCTATATCAACCAATTGCGCCAACACTTCATCTTTTCTTGAATCTGAAGAAGAACCAACATTTGGGGTCTCATCCTGCATCTGGGTATACCCAAAGTTATCATCCGTCACCGAATCATCACTAGATTCATCATTGGCGGTTATTTCTGATGTCTGTTGAGGTATAAAGGCATCAGTAAACTCATCATCATCAAGCAAAGAACCTTGGAAGTTGTTGGAAGTGTTTTGTTTAGGTTTCGGAGGTTGTGATGTTGAAGATTGTTGATGATTTTGCCTATGATTTTGTCCATGATTTTGTCCATGATTTTGTATTGGTTCAGATCCTTGTTGATTGTTGGATGATACATCAAAGATAGAAAAGGGATCATCTACATTTGTGTTTGAACGATTTACAGACGTGGAAGTACCAGAACCATTTAATGAAGAACTCAGAGTAGTTTGTGGATTTAATGATGACGAAAAAATATCCAAATCATTCCAATTGGATTGACTATTCATTGGTCTAGAATTAACATTACTACCACTATTATTATTAGATTTGAGTTTCTGTAAATCAGCCATATTCATATTTCGTGTCTGAGAAGACGAATTGGAAGCTGCCGATTGAAAAATGTCAGCAAATGCATCCTTTTTAGGTGGTCCCATGTTGTCCAATGAAGGAATTAAGGTGATAAATCACTACTTTTGATAAAGAATGCGTGTTAGTGTTGATAGAAATTTATAGTGAAGACAGTGGAGGATAGATATCGGTACACGCACACCCCAGATGAAAAATTTAATGAGAAAATTTTTATGAGAAGAGGTAATAGATATAAATTATAAAACCATAATTCAACATGCATTTAATGTATACTTTGGGGGCAGACGGTAAAAGAGTCTATACTTTGAAAAAAGTTACAGAAGAAGGTGAAATCACCAAATCAGCACATCCAGCTAGATTTTCTCCTGATGATAAATATTCCAGACAAAGAGTTACCTTAAAGAAGAGATTCGGGTTATTACCAAGTCATAGTGAAAATTAGATGTTATATAATGAGAAGGGCAAAGTATGTGGATTAATATTCTTGTTGTGTATTTCTGTTGTGTATTTCTGTTATGATGGGATTACTAATTTTTTATGTGGAGAATACATAAGGAGATATGTATGAATGTACTATACATAGATAATAAATATTTTAAGGACGACAGTGTAAGGTAGAAGAAGGTAGAATGTAATAAGCACAAAGACAAGGACAGGGACAAAGACAAGGACAAGATATGCTAAACTCACTACCTTCAGGTTTCTCTTCTATCTTCTACACATACCTTCTTATCGGTTACCGGAACCATTACTCTCACCCACACTGACTCACCACTAACCCACTCATATTGGATCTCTTTTCTCTCCTGTGGCCTGCAAGTTGAACTGGGAGTTCTTGGAATAACTATCCCACATTTGTGACACCACTTCTGTATCCATGTTCTTTCTATTGATTTCTTGTAGGGATTTATTCATGGCCACTATTGATTCGTTAAGGTTTTCCTAATTGGTTAATATTACAATCTAAACTACACAGATTAAATTATTCACGTACCATATTATTAATTACTCTTGAAAGTAATGCATTTTGTACTTGTTCATGTGGATTCTCCATGTTTATAAAGGGTTTGTTTTTTTTTTCTGTGATTTACTTTAAGACGCATTTTCTATCTTTAATTTTCGCTTATAACTATAGACGCATTTTATTAGGTGCAGAATGAGTGAGTTTATTAAAGAAGTAGTGAGTTTATTACAGAAGTTAAACGTATATTACCAATGACATCAGTGGTAAATGATCGTATAATACCAATGACATCAGTGGTTTCTTCAGATGTTCATATGTTCACATGTTTTTTTCTCTTCCCGTTCTCCCATTACTATATACTATAGCTTAACACATCAATATTAACATTTATTGGAAAACAGAAAATCAGCTACTAATGGCCGATGATCACTCATATAAACTCCGTTAAATTTGGAATGAAGCATCCCAAAATATCTCACTTTTAACAATAAATTATCTTCACCAGACTTAGGGGCTTCACAGGTAGGTGTAAAGTTAACTTTTTCTGTGTAACTAGGACCAAAGATATAGTCAATATTCTGACCATTACCAACTAAAGCTTCTCCTTCAAAACCAGTAACAGTAGATTTGATATGTCCATATTTATTGAATGGGGTTACACTTTTAGATGTGTCAACCAAGGCATTAGTTAAAACACTGTAAGCAGGATCTGAAGGATCACAGTTTAAATCACCACTTAAGAATGAAGGCCATGGATTTATGGTTTTCATTTTATTAATTATAACTTCAGCTGATCCTATTCTGGATTCTCTTCCATGATGATCAAGATGAGTATTGAATACATTAACATAATTGCCAGTTTCTTTATGTTTCAATGTCACATACGTTAATATTCTAAGATATTTAGCATCCCATCCTTCTAATGACATTCTTTCATTCTTATCATTAAGCCATATAGTATCACTAAAGACACGAACCCAGTCAGAATTTTTATATAAAATTGGAACAAATTCACCAATTTCATCCCCATCAATTCTACCAGCAGCGTAATATGACCATTCTGGGGTTTTTTCCGATGAATATTTGTTTAAATCATCCATTATATCTAACATTTGGAATTTATAAACTTCTTGTAAAGTAACTATTGAATTATACTGACAATTAAATTTTATAGAATTGGTGATTTTCCTAAATCTATCATTCCAAGGTTCTTCTCCTGGTACTAATTTTTCATGACCTCCATTTTTAACATTATGGGAATAAATCCTAAAGTTCAATGGTTTTATTTTAGTCAAATCTTTGGAAATATCTGGATACTTCTTGGACTCAGTAGTAACTGTTTTAGCCAAACCTTTACCATATTTATCTGGTTTAGGTACTCCTAGCCTTCCATAACCCTGTTTAGATTTTGGATTATAACCATAAGTATCTTCATGCTCTACATCACCAATCTTACTATTCTCCTTGTTTTTCAAAATCTCTTCATCGCCTTCTTCTTCATAGATGCTTCCATTAATTTCCATTTCTTCGGGATCAACTTCTTTAGTTCCCCCCAAATATTGATCATTATAACTAGTAGCAAAACTCATTGAACTTGACATTGACGCTTGCATTACAGGTTTCTTTAACTTTGATGGATCAAGTTTTTGAACTGTAGGCTTAGATGGAGGTTTTGATTTGTCTTTGAAAGCGGCGAGTTTATTATTTTGAGTAGATGACCCTTTTGAATCACTTTCTTCTTTTTCATCTTCAAAATCATCTTCATAGTCATATTCTGGTTCTTCATGATAACTTTCTTCATTGTCTTTAGATGGTGCTTTATTGGGAGATTTTGAAGTTTCTTTGGTGGGTTCCTTCAGTGGGACTTTACTAGAATCTTTTGATGATTCTTTATTTGTATTTATCGAAGTATCTTTATTAGAATCTTTCGATGATTCTTTATTAGAAGTTTTCAAAGAATCCTTATTATAATCCTTCGATGGCACCTTACCGGAATCCTTTAATGTATCCTTTTCACTCTCTTTAGAACCCCCTTTTCCTTTATTAATATTTTTATTCGAATCCTTATTCTCTGTCTCTATATCTTTATCGGATCCTTTATTGGTAGTTTTAGTTGACTCACTATTATATTTATTATTACCCTTTTCAGAATCCTTAATACTGGCTTGTTCTTTAGCCAAATCTTTCGATTCATCTGGCTCTTCATACTCCCCTTCAACGCCTAAAATGTCATCTTGCCCCTTCCCAAATTCACTCTGCTTTCCATTAGTCAACGAAATTATATCTCCAGGATTAAATTGTGACCTAAAAGCGATGAATCCAAGTGATAATATAAACACAGCACCTAAAATATATAACCGAATTTTTTTGGTGCTTTGTTTCTTTGTCATTTTTGTATGAATAGAAAGTACCTTTAGATCGTAAGAGACTTATTACTGGTGAGATTTACTACTATTGCCGCGATAAGTCGACGGAAAAATGGCCTAGTATTCGAAACTACACGGTATGATCCAATTCTATAGGTGGAGGGAAGTTTTTAAAGCAATTGGATTTTACTTCGGGAAAAGTGATGATGAAAGAAATTCTTTTTGTTTCATATAGAACTAGAACCTTGAAAAAGTGATGCTCTCGTCTGTTGGTTATGTTCTTCCGTGGTAAAAGTCTTTCAACGAACAGGTTTCGTAGTGTAGTGGTTATCACAGTTGGTTTTGACGCAATCAAAACTTCCAATTAACCCCGGTTCGAATCCGGGCGAGACCTCTTTTTTTTTCTTTATTTTTTGATGTAGCTGTAGCTTTCAACTACGATGAAATAGATTTTTGAATACATTAACGTTCAAATGTATAAACATTCTAACTTGAATATTATTGATGTTTTTGTCGAAGAAAATAACTTTTAATCGTACTAACTCATCACTAACTACTGACATTATAGCTGCGAAATAACTAAACTAACCATCAACTGAATACCATTATTTATAACAAAACAATACGACTAAATTAATGAAATTGGAAGTTATTATTACTTCTATAAACCCTTCTGATTCAGATAACAACCCCAATTTTATATATCATCAATCACCTTTTATCTTAAATATTAATTTTCTAACTTCTATATATTCACGTGATGAGGTTCAGCGAAAAGATGAGGATAAAAAAAAAATTTTCAATAAACTACTTTTGATTAAACAAAGTTAATTAACACAAATATGTCAGCAGTTATTGGTATTACCTTTGGTAACACTTCCTCAAGCATTGCCGTTGCCGGTGGTGATGGAAAAGTTGATGTTATTGCCAACCAAGATGGTGATAGATCTATTCCATCAGTTTTATCCTATGTTGGTGATGATGAATATCATGGACAACAAGCTAAAGCACAATTAGTTAGAAACCCTAAAAATACTATTGTTAACTTTAGAGACTATATTGGTAAATCTTTTGATGAAATCAAAGTTGACGCCAACCAAGATGGTGCTAATATGGTTAAGACTGACGATAATAAAATTGGATTTGAAATCACTAGAGGTGATGATAAAGTTGAAATTGTAACTGTTGAAGAAGCTACTAGAAGACATTTAAAACAATTAATTACTTCTGCTGAAGATTATATGGGTAAAAAAGTTGAAGGAGTTGTTATAACTGTCCCTACTGATTTCTCTGACAAACAAAGACAAGAGTTAATTTCTATTGCTAATAGTGCTGATATTAAAATATTACAATCTATTAATGAACCAAGTAGTGCATTATTAGCTCACTTATCTAGTAATCCAGATGAATACTTAACTGATAAAGTTTTTGTTGTTGCTGACTTTGGTGGTATCAGATCCGATGCTGCTGTAGTGGCCGTTAGAGGTGGAATATTAACATTATTAGCTACCTTACATGATTATGAATTAGGTGGTGATAAATTGGTTGAAGCATTAATGGAATTTTTCGCCAAAGAATTCGAAAAGAAATATAAGACCAATCCAAGAACCACTAAAAAATCTTTATCTAAATTAAGAACTGAATCACAAGTGGTTAAAAAGACTTTATCCAATGTTCAAACCTCTACTTGTTCTATTGAATCATTAGCTGATGGAATTGATTATTTCACTAGTATTAATAGATTAAGATATGAACTTGCTGCCAGAGCTACATTCACCAAAATGACTGAATTTGTAGAAAAAGCCATTTCCAAAGCTGAATTATCTCCATTAGATATTGATGAAGTCTTATTAGTTGGTGGTGTTTCTCATACTCCAAAATTAGCCGTAAACATTCAAAGTTTATTCCCTGAATCCACCAAGATATCTTGTACAGTATTTGATTCTAAAGTTCTTAATCCTGATGAATTGGTTTGTAGAGGTGCCGCTTTACAAGCTTTATTAATTGAATCATTTGATGAAGAAGAAATAAAAGAAAGTTTACAACCGGTTGTTGTAAATACTCAACATTTAACCAAACCAATTGGTATTAAAGATGAAGCTGGTAATTTTGTTCCAATTTTAGTCAGTGAAACTGCTTATCCTATCAAGAAATCTCTCAAGGTTAATAATGGTGAATCAAGTGAAGTTTTAGTTGAATTATACGAAGGTAAAAAGACTATTAAAGAAACTGTTTTAGAACCACCAGCTAAGACTGAATCTGATGAAGAAGATTCTGATGAAGATTCTGATGAAGAACCAGATATCAAAAAGGAAGTTGTCTATGAATGTGGAGATTTATTATCATCTTTATCATTAAAAGATTTAGCCTCTAACTCTGATTTAGAAGTTATTGTCAATATCAACCAAGATGGTGTATTGCAATTTTCTTCTAGAGAATTGAAAGCTGGTTCTACTGCTGTGAAGGTTGAAGTTGGTCATAATTAAATAGTGAAGACATAGAACGTTACAAATAAAACACATATAGATTGAAATTATATAATGTAGGGAGAGTTGCTCCATTTGGTAAAGTTATCCAGATCTCCGCACAGCTTATCTGATTCTTATCTATTATACGAGGATGAGGAGAAATAGAATAGAGCAAAGTAGACTCTTCTTTTTTTTCAATTTAGATTAACAGCTAATTATGGTTGAATACAAGAATAATGATCTTGACGATATTTATAATGAAAATCACAAATATGATATACCACAATCAGTGATTGATAATGAAATCAAGCAAATTGTTACCAATTTAGGAGAGGAATTTGATATCAATCAAGAGTTTGATCCCGATATTCATTTAAATTACAAAGGATGTGGGAAAAAATATACGTTTGATGAATTGGGGATTGAAAAGACTCATGTAACACCTATTAATGATATTGCAGCTACAGAACCATTTGAATTGTTTAGTGAAGAAGCAGTTAAAATCATGAAGTATGAGATCTTTGGTAATGAGCAATTATTAAAGAAGTATGGAAGATTAAATAATCTTAATCAAAAATCATCCCAAATAGATCTTCTGATTAGTGGATTTATTGATGACACTAGATTCTTGAAACAAGCATGGAATCATCCCAAAGTTAAACAATTGTTCAATGATATCATGGAAGATCAATTGATCATTCCTCATAGGTTTTGTATGTCTCATGTCAATGTGTCCTTAGCTAGTATGGAAGGACAACAAGAAGTTCAAAGTCATGATAGAGATTATTATTTAAAGCTTAAACAAGAACAAGACAAAAACATTGATACCATTACCTCTACGGTGAATTGGCACTATGATAGTCCACCCTTAGTGTGTGTGTTAATGTTAAGCGCTCCTGAGGATATGGTAGGAGGAGAAACCGGAATTCGATTAGGAGATGAAACCATCCAAAGAATCGCTGGGCCTAAACCAGGAAGTGGAACTATGTTACAAGGAAGAGTTATTAAACACATTGCCACCAAACCATTAAACAATTTTGAAAGAATTAGTTATGTTGTTAGTTTTGTACCAGAAGATCCCATGAGATATGATAGTACATGTGCTACGAGTGAGAGACCAGGAGCTGCCACTACATTCACTAATGATAAGTTCTACCCCACGTTTCTCGACTTTAGATTCGGCAGAATGATAAAACAACTTGATTTATATAGACAAAAGTTACAACAAAACTATAGTCATGGAGAAAAATTCAATCAACATGAGGCAGTAACGTTTATGAAAGGGCTCGAAAATTATTTAGCCACCAGTTATCAAGACTTTGAAACGGTAAATAATGAGGCTTATCCTCCACCGTTATTTTCTATTCCCTATAAGGAGTTACCAGGAGATAATAGACAGGAGATATTAGGCAGGAGATAATAGGCAGGAGATATTAGGCAGGAGATAATAGACAGGAGATAATAGGGCCGCATCGCCAACGTGATCATTAGCCCTGATATCCCTTAACGCTCGGGAATTCAAGGGGTTAAAAGAGAAACGTGCAACTCACAACCTCCCCAGTTATAATCCACCTTGATTGATTTGTTTAGATTATATATTTTGTATGTTTACATTGATATTTATCTTCTGTTATAATGTCTGTTTACTTTGTTTACTCTGTTTAAAACATGACCTTGTTAATCGTTAAACAATCATTTGACTGAGGAATGACAATGATCTGATGCCACAGAACAATAGTCTCAATGAAAAATGTAATCTTGACATCTCTCAAATTTAGGGCGCCAAATTTAGGGGCGCAGACCAAAAGAAATAGTATGGAGGAAAGGCTTATGGCTGGTCAATTCCTTAATATTAACAAGAAAATGAAATTAGTTATAGTATAAAGTCTTAGCAATGGTTAAGATAAATGAAGTTTATATAGACTCTCTCTCACAAACACACAAACACACATACATACATATGTAAAAGAATCTGCACAGCCTGGAAAGAAAGAAAAAAAATAATTTTATTATCCACGTAAGAAAAGTTTCCTCAAAATTTCTTTTAAATTAACAGAAAATAAGGGTAGAAAATTTTTATAAACATATTTTGTTTGTTTCTTTCTGAATAACTTTTCATACAATAACCTAGTAAAAATATGCCTATGTTTAGAAGTAAATCTGGTAAGGAGTACGAGGCCCCAGATCATAGTAAAGAGTATAAAATGCACACGGCTAATATACATGATCCCATATTATCAGCCGTCAACGAAGCTCAACCTTTTGAACAAGCTGCTGATCATACTGCCCATAGAAGACCATCATATTTGTCTAATGAATCTAATGAATTAAAAGACATTTTTGGTCAATCGATTCGTCAAGGTGATATGTCTAATCCTACCCGGTCTAGAAATGAAAGACCTTTGGATACAATTAGAGGATTTGAATATGCTATAACTGGGGATTTAGGTTATCGGGATCAATTAGAAACTAATCGATTAGGTTGGGGATTTCATGAAGATTTTAGTCATCAAAACTTAAACCCTGATTATCAACCTGAACCTGCTAGTAGTGGAAGACCAGCTATAAATTTCAATGATTATGAACAACCAATGTATGCTAATCAAAACTACAGTGCTAGTTCATTAAAACAAAAGAATGAAAAAAAATCCAAAAAAAAGGGTGGTCTTTTTGGAAGAAAGAAATAATCCATATTTAAATTATTCGTATAAAAAATCGATTAAAAAAAAAAAAAAAAAATTGTTACTTCGTCTGATTCAGCGACCAAGAAAACAATACAATCCAAAGAATAATAAATAAATAATGAAATATTTTTGACGGTGATGCAACTTTTTGTTGTGTAGGTTTTTTTTTTTTTGAAAAGGAAAAATAAAATAAAAAAAAAGAAAGTAAGAAAGAAAGAAAGATATCGCCTCATACTACAAGTAAAGGCTAATAATGACGCTCATGAGTTGGAAATGATATTACTTCAAATAAAGACTCTTACCAAAGAGATCAAGGCTACAAAGTGTGGTTGGTGTATATAAGTAATGTAACCGCGCCACTACTGATTTGGGTCGATTTTCTTCCTATTAGGAAGTTGTGGTGATCAATGTGTGTATAGAATAGTGAAACAAATGTAATACTAAGGCAAAATAAAGTGTAACAAGAATAAACTGTAACAAACTGTAACAAAATGACTTTGATTTGTTTAACACCTTTGGCGTCAATGTTTGTTGGACACATCAGGCATCGTAAACCCATCGAAGAATTCATTCTTTCAACGGTGACGCGTGTCTTGGGTCCGTTCTTAATCTACATTCTTCATCTTATTGGCCGAGACTGTAACCTCCCATGCAAGTATTCTCTTTTTACTCGTCAAGTCTTACGTGTAACAATAGATCCTAGATCATAATTTTCAAAAGGGGCAATCGCAAAAGTTTCAGGCTATTATTCCTGTACACGCATTCAACATATTTTAAGGTACAACAAAAAAAAAATTATAAATTACACATTACTCGAACTGATTGCAATGAATGTTGATCATAATCAACAACTGCAAGTGACGCAAATGCAAGCAGCTCAAGCTCAGCAATCCCAGCAGGCTCAACAAGCTCAGCAGGCTCAACAAGCTCAGCAAGCTCAAGTTCAAGCTCAACAAATGCAACAAGCCCAAATGCAACAAGCCCAAGCCCAAGCCCAGGTTCAAGCTCAGGCACAAGCTCAGGCACAGGCACAGGCTCTACAACAAACAAGACAAATATCGTTTAATGTTAGTGATCATTATCAGATACTAGAAGTGGTGGGAGAGGGAGCATACGGAGTAGTATGTAGTGCCATTCATAGACCCACACAACAGAAAGTAGCTATAAAAAAGATTGAACCATTTGAAAGATCAATGTTATGTTTAAGAACGCTTCGAGAATTGAAATTATTAAAGCATTTCAACCATGAAAATATTATCAGTGTTTTAGCTATTCAAAGACCAATAAGTTATGAATTATTTAATGAAATTTATTTAATTCAAGAATTGATGGAAACTGATCTTCATCGAGTCATACGAACACAAAAATTAAGTGATGATCATATTCAATACTTCATATATCAAACATTAAGAGCTTTGAAATGTTTACATTCAGCCAATGTATTACATCGGGATTTAAAACCATCCAATTTACTTTTAAATTCAAATTGTGATTTAAAATTATGTGATTTTGGTTTGGCTAGATCCATTGCTTCTTCCGAAGATAATTTTGGATTTATGACTGAATACGTGGCTACTAGATGGTATAGAGCTCCAGAAATCATGTTAACATTTCAAGAATATACTACTGCTATTGATGTTTGGTCAGTAGGGTGTATCTTAGCCGAAATGTTAAGTGGTAGACCTTTATTCCCCGGTAGAGATTATCATAATCAATTATGGTTAATCATGGAAGTTTTGGGAACTCCTAATATGGAAGATTATTATAACATAAAACTGAAAAGAGCCAGAGAATATATTAGATCATTACCATTCTGTAAAAAAATCCCATTTCAAGACTTATTTTCCAACATAACTAACATTAATCCTCTTGCAATTGATTTATTAGAAAAATTATTGATATTCAACCCAGCAAAAAGAATAACTGTCGATGATGCTTTAAAGCATCCTTACTTAAAATTATACCATGATCCTGGTGATGAACCATTATCAGAAAAGATCCCCGATGATTTCTTTGATTTCGATAAGAAAAAAGATGAATTATCTATCGATGACTTGAAGAAATTGTTATACGATGAAATTATGAAACCTTTATAGTTTCAAGGGTAAAAATACAATAACATATAGCATATGTAAAATATCAACAACAATCGCACTCACTAAACAAACAAAAAAGAGAACTTAACGCGTGTTAAATTTTTCATCCAGTTTTTTTTTTTCTTTCCTTTCTCTCTCTTTAACTTGTTATTCATTCTCCCAAAATAACTCATCAATAACATGAAATTATTAGCATTATTTTATTTGTTTACGTTAATAGCATGTCATAATGTGTTGTTGCCACCATATGGGAAACAATGTTTTTTCGAAAACTTGAAAAAAAATGATGAATTATCCATTTCTTACCAAGCGGGATCAAGAGACCCACAAAACGCTGAACAATTGACTACTGATTTTTATATTGGAACACCAAGTGGTCAAGTAGTATTGAAGAGAACTGGAGTTGACCATGGTGATGAAACTATTAAAGCTACTACCAATGGAAGATATACATATTGTTTTTCTAATGAAAAGTCCAGTAGAGTTGATTTAGATATCAGTTTTAATGTTCATGGGATTATTTACATTGATGTCAATGATCCAAATTCCGATACTTTGGACTTTGCCATACAAAGAATGAGTCAATTAACCTCTGATGTCAAGGCTGAACAAAGTTATTTGGTTATTAGAGAAAGAACCCATAGAAACACAGCAGAATCAACCAATTCAAGAGTTAAATGGTGGTCAGTATTCCAAATGATTGTTGTGGCTAGTAATTCCTTATTCCAAATCTATTACTTAAAGAGATTCTTTGAGGTTAAACTGGTGGTTTAATTCAATAGTTTATATAACTTAACGTAAAACAAATGAATATATCAAGAGATATCATGACACTACAATATGAGAACAATAATAATGGAATCATCCTTTATAAACACTAGGTGTATCGTCGTGTACCAATGCCCAATTTTTCGTCCTTATTCTCACGGTTTTCTTTAATTTCTCATTCTCCACGCTTGTGACTTTAGACAGGTTCCATTTATCCGTGAAAACCGTTGTACTTCTTACACAACAATACTGTGACTTAGGATTGTGTTTTAGTACTGTGATCTAGAGACTATGATTTAAATATTGTAACCTTCTGACCTTCTCTTTCCTAAATGTACTTCCCTCTTCAATCACTCCTATAAATGATCACCACATTTCATCCCCACCTTGAGACATGACTGTATCGTAATATTACGGGTAAGCCTGTACAGGAATATACCTCAAGAGATAAATCGCCAACAAAAAAGGAAATCCAAAAATGATATAACGAAAACATTGAAAATAATAGAAACAATATTAACCCCGAAATCAGATTACTTTTCAAAATCACCATGTAAGGCAATCGTTTAAAATGCCCCACAGTAGTCAAATTTGCGGAACTTGAGGATTCCGCTTATTGCAGCCTATCAGTATAAATATTCATTACTATCATATAATGACTATAAAATAATCATCTCTACAAAACATCGTTTACTTCTTATACACTCCAACTTCTCTCATACTTTGTTATACTTTCTCTTCATTATTACTCTAAAGGTGTTATATTCGGAGATATTCCTATTCCTTCCCCTCAGGACCTTTGGGTGAAAAGTTACACAAACCCGTTTCCTTTTTCCCGTAAGTATATATATCGAAAGGAAACCGTTTTAAGTGTCTCAAGGTTTTTTTTAAAAAAAAAGACAAAAAGAAAAAAAAAAAGAGAGATTGCTACATCTTTTCAAGTTTATATAATACAACATTATGTCCAAATACTTTCCAGAAATCAAAGAATTACCACCAGATCCTTTATTTGGTTTAAAAGCTAGATATACCTCAGATTCTAGATCCGATAAAGTAGATTTAGGGATCGGTGCTTATAGAGATAACAATGGGAAACCATGGATATTACCAGCAGTTAGACAAGCAGAAAAAAAATTGGTGGAAGATCCTAGTTATAATCATGAATATTTATCGATTGCCGGATTTGATCCTTTTTTACAGAATGCATCTAAAATCATTCTTGGTTCTGATTCTCCTGCCATTAAAGAATCAAGACTTATTAGTCAACAAAGTTTAAGTGGTACAGGAGCCTTACATTTAGCCGGGAAATTTTTAAAGGATTTTTATAGTAAACCTGATGCAAAAATTTATTTATCTAAACCAACTTGGGCTAATCATAATCAAATCTTCACATCTTTAGGATTTGAAGTTGATAGTTATCCTTATTGGGATGCTGAAAACAAATCACTTGATTTAAAAGGTTTCTTACTGGCTATTGAATCGGCTCCAAAAGGATCTATTTTTTTGTTACATTCTTGTGCCCATAACCCAACTGGATTAGATCCAAGTAAAGAACAATGGATTGATATAATTAATAAATTGGTTGAATATGATCATTTACCATTATTTGATTCTGCTTATCAAGGATTTGCTAGTGGTAATTTGGAATTGGATAGTTATTCAATCACCACTGCTGTTAATTCAAAGAAATTTTCTACTCCAATTATTATTTGTCAATCATTTGCTAAAAATTGTGGTATGTATGGAGAAAGAGTTGGTGCTGTGCATGTTATTCCTAATGAATCTTCAGATGCTTTAAATAGAGCTATAAAATCTCAATTAAATAAAATCATTAGATCAGAAATTTCCAACCCTCCAGCTTATGGTGCTAAAGTGGTAGCAGCAATTTTAAGTGATGATCAATTGTATAAACAATGGCAAGAGGATTTAACTACTATGAGTTCTCGTATTAAAAAGATGAGATCCCAATTAAGAGATTCTTTAGTCCAATTACAAACTCCTGGTACCTGGGATCATATTGTTAATCAAACTGGTATGTTCTCTTTTACTGGTTTGACTCCTGATATGGTTAAGAGATTAGAGGAAAAACACGGGATTTATTTAGTTGGCTCTGGAAGAGCTTCTGTTGCTGGTTTAAATGATAGTAATGTTGAAAAAGTTGCTAAAGCCATAGATGAAGTAGTGAGATTCTTTTCCAAATCCAAGTTATGATTGAGGTCTTTTTTATCTTCTTCTTTTCTTTTTTTTTTCGAGTCGTTTTACCTCGTTTAGTTTGTTTTCTGTCATCTGTTGAAATATATTTAATTCAAAGACATCAACATTGTTGTGTCACTAAATCTGATACATATCTTTATTTATAGTAATCGAACATGTTTAACATATAATAAACTCTGAATTTTTCACGCCCGCGATGAGTAATAGTTTCCTTCTACATCAGATTGAATTTGGACAATTTATCAAAGTGAACCGAAAAAAAAAATAAAATAAAATAAAACAAAATAACTTTGTAACAAAATGTCTTCATTTGGAAAATTATTCAAAGTTACTACTTACGGAGAATCACACTGTCAATCAGTTGGTTGTATAGTTGATGGAGTTCCACCAGGATTAAAATTAGATGAAAGTGATATTCAACCACAATTAACTAGAAGAAGACCTGGTCAAAGTAGATTATCTACCCCAAGAAATGAAAAAGATAAAGTAGTTATTCAGAGTGGGACTGAATTTGGAAAGACCTTAGGTAGTCCTATTGGAATGTTGGTAAAGAATGAGGATCATAGACCCCATGATTATGGTGAAATGGATTTTTATCCAAGACCTTCTCATGCTGATTGGACTTATATTCAAAAATATGGTGCTAAAAGTTCAAGTGGAGGTGGTAGATCATCTGCTAGAGAAACTATAGGAAGAGTAGCAGCAGGAGCTATTGCAGAAAAAGTATTGGCTAAGGTCAATAATGTAGAAATTGTGGCTTTTGTTTCTAGTATTGGTAATATAACTATGAACAAAGATCCTGAAGATGCCTTCTTTCTTGAAACATTAAATTCTGTCACTAAAGATTCTGTTGATGCTACTGGACCAGTAAGATGTCCTGATGCCAAAGTTAGAGATGAAATGGTCAAATTAATTGAACAATATCGTGATAATAAAGATTCTATTGGTGGTGTGGTTACATGTGTAATTAGAAATTGTCCTATTGGATTAGGAGAACCATGTTTCGATAAATTAGAAGCCAAATTGGCTCATGCTATGTTATCGTTGCCAGCTACTAAAGGATTTGAAATTGGAAGTGGTTTTGCTGGGGTTGCAATTCCTGGTTCTAAACATAATGATGCCTTTATCTTTGATGAAAACGCTCAAAGATTGAGAACTCAAACTAATAATTCTGGGGGTATTCAAGGAGGTATTTCCAATGGTGAAAATATTTATTTTTCCGTTGCTTTTAAATCGGCTGCTACTATAAGTCAAGAACAAGAAACTTATACTTATGATGGTAAACCTGGGGTTTTGGCTGCCAAGGGAAGACATGATCCAAGTGTTACCCCAAGAGCTGTACCAATTGTTGAAGCCATGGCGGCTTTAGTTATTGTTGATCAGCTTATGATTCAAAATGCTAGAAAACTGACTATGGAAATGTTTGGTGATGATGAATAAATTGGGAAATCGGTTTAATTCTGTTCTGGTGTTGGTAGTGCAATTCGAGAAATTGTTAGCGACAAAAAGAGTGATAAAAGAAAAAAAAAATTTTATTCGCATTTTTTATATAGAGATCTAAAATAAATAGTACCAATTACAGTATCATGGATTTGATCCAAATAATATTAGGAACGATAATCATAGGACTATTGTTGATTATTGTAATATATTTTATTCAAAATTTTGAATTCAAAAATACAAAACCTGAAACTTTTTTGATTGTGGGACATAATAATAGTGGTAAAACAGGGTTATTTTATAAATTAATCAATAAACCAGTTTCATCAACAGTGTCATCGATAGAACCAAATTTTGGAAATATTAGATTACCATTTAGTAATGAAGCAGCCCAATCAAATTATCAAATTATTGATTATCCAGGATATTTAAAGTATGAGAATTTATTTAAGAATTTAGTTCAAGATATTAAATTAAAGGGAGTTATATTTTTAATTGATAGTGATGTTAATTCATTTAATAAATCCATTAATACTATTTGTAAGAAATTGTTTAGAATTTTGTCTATTACGGAATTAGAACCTGATGGAATAAACTATTTAATTGGTATTAATAAAAGTGATTTATTTAATTCATTACCCAAGAATAAAATTAGGGCTAATTTAGAAACTGAAATGAATAAGGTTATTAATAATGAATTACATCAAGATCATGAAGAAGAAATCAATATTTGGCATGAATACTTGCCATTTAAGTTTGAAAACTTAAAAGGTAATGTAGAATTTATGCCGGGATCAGTATTGAAAAATCAATTGAATGATTGGCAAAATTGGATGGATCAAATAGTCGTGAATTAAACTGGAAATGAATGAATCAAAAATTTGAAGATTAAGCTGGGGGGTGTAAATATATTAGCATTATTCATTAGCATTGTCATGTTCGTTGTCATGATGGTTGATATTGTCATTGTCATTGTCATTACCATTACCATTTCCATTGCCATTATTAGAACCAGATGATTTCTCCTGTCCCATGGTTTTACCAGGAACTGAAGGGAAAAATCCAGGACGGGCCATATTTTTCAACCGTTTTTCATTCATCTTTTTGTTCATATAGTTTTTAATTCTAATTTTATACATATCGTCATTTAAACAATACATTTTAAATTGAAATTGATTTATTTGTGTCGTAAGCGTATTAAAGTCTTGTTGTAAGGATTTTTGTCGTTTTACAAGCTCTTCATAACTATCCTTATTATCTTTTTCATTATCATTAGGTGTAGATTTTTTAAAATAACTTGTAAACCCAGGCCTTTTGGCTTCCACTGATTTATTCAATTCTTTCAATTCTGTCTCGAGTTTAGATTTTTCACTCTCTAAATCATTATACGCTTGACTGGGTATAGGTTTACTGAAACTACTATCTTTAAGATGACTAGGACATACATAAAAGAAATCTTGATTATTATTGGTAATCAAAACTCGTGATGATGGCTTATAGCACACAGCACACGACTTACTATCATTCTCGGAAACAAGTCGTAATTTATATTCGTTATCAAATGGAATCATTATCTATAATCGCTATCAAATCAAAACCTATGTGAGTCCAACTTGAGAGAGTGCTGGTCGTGTCTCCTTGGCCAAATTCGTTCCTTACGTGTTTCTCGTTTATTATAAATTCTATAATTATATGTCGTGCGCATTTTGGAACCCGGGAATCATGACTCAGATAGGGGGGTCATGAAATATTGGGGTTCTCCATATTCCGAAGCAATTGTATTAGATTTACAAAAATAGAAAGAAAAAAAAAATTAATTAATTAATTAATTAAAATTAAATTTCAATAAAACTAGATTTAACAATTTTATGTTTTTTTCAACCAATTGTCTCTTGTAACTATCTCTTAACCGAAGTTTTCATTCTTAACTCGTTTAATTCAGATTCACACAACATCGGGCTTCGCACACGCACACTCACAATCAAAGACATTTTTTTTTTTTTTCCTTTTTGTCCTGTGTTGATTTTTTTTCTCACCTTTTTTCCCGCCCTTAAAAATTTTCCTTAAACCAGCTCATACCTATTTGATTAATTAGAAAGACGCATCACAGTAGTTATGGCTGAACATCAAGAAGCAGATATAGATTCTATTGTCGATAGATTGTTGGAAGTCAGGGGTTCTAGACCAGGTAAGCAAGTTACATTGTTGGAACATGAGATTAGATACTTGTGTACCAAAGCTAGAGAAATATTTATTCAGCAACCTATATTATTAGAATTGGAAGCCCCCATTAAAATTTGTGGAGATATCCATGGTCAATATTATGATTTATTAAGATTATTTGAGTATGGAGGATTCCCCCCAGAAGCCAATTACTTATTTTTAGGGGATTATGTGGATAGAGGGAAACAAAGTTTGGAAACCATTTGTTTATTATTAGCTTATAAAATTAAATATCCGGAAAATTTCTTTATATTAAGAGGTAATCATGAATGTGCTTCAATTAATAGAATTTACGGGTTTTATGATGAGTGTAAAAGACGATATAATATTAAATTATGGAAGACTTTTACTGATTGCTTTAATTGTTTACCAATTGCAGCTATTATTGATGAAAAGATCTTTACTATGCATGGTGGGTTGTCACCTGATTTAAATACTATGGAACAAATTAGAAGGGTCATGAGACCTACTGATATTCCTGATGTTGGTCTATTATGTGATTTATTATGGTCGGATCCCGATAAGGATATAACTGGTTGGTCTGAAAATGATCGGGGGGTATCTTTTACTTTTGGTCCTGATGTGGTATCTCGTTTCTTACAAAAACATGATATGGATCTTATCTGTAGAGCTCATCAAGTTGTTGAAGATGGTTATGAATTCTTTTCTAAAAGACAATTGGTTACTTTATTTTCTGCTCCAAATTATTGTGGTGAATTTGATAATGCTGGGGCCATGATGAGTGTTGATGAAAGTTTGTTATGTTCGTTCCAAATCTTAAAACCTGCTGATAAACAATCTAAATATCCTCCTCATCCTTTAATGAATAATTCTGCTCCTCAAAGGAAGCAGAAAAGAGGTGGTAAGAATTAATCTTAGCTAATTATTTTTTTTAATGATTTCTCCATTTCTTTTCTCATCTTAAAAAAAGTCTGTCAATTATTTTTATTCCTCCCGATGCAATATTTTAAAGTCACGTCCTAATGAAAGAATAAATTAAAACATGAAAATAAAATTAAAACTTAATTGTGATTTTTGACGTTAATCCCACTTGCAATCCTTCTTTCCCCTTGATTATATGATGAATAATGAATGATTCAATTGCCTGGTGTTTCAAGTATCCCTATTGTTTTAAATTGTGGTGTCTGTAAATGTGTGTGTGTGTGTTTTTTTAATATCTTATGTCAAACCTTTTATATTTACGTTATCTTTGTTGTCAAAAGGGGATATTCAGATTAGGAAATATATGTAATGTTTATATCAAAGGATTCAATTGGATTATATTTTTATGCTTTTATATTTTGTTTTTGATTTTATTTTTTTATTTCCTATCCCAACACCATTATCATGTACAACCCCTTGTGTCAAGACTATTATCATTATTACATTAGTGGAAGAAATGGTTGATTTACTTTTTGAATGTACCAAATATACATATATTAATGATTGAAACCTTATATAGTTTGTAAAATGAATTAATATACTGCCTTACGAAATGATATTTTTCTTATATATGTATGGTTCTTCCTATTCTGGTTTGTGAAGGACTATAAATGTCATATTATATGCATGGATTAAGGGTAACTGATGCAGATAAGAAAAGGAAAAGCAGTCACAGTAGTCTCGTGATCACAGGGTTGCGCGAACCGGTGATATTTCCACTAACCATTTTAGTCGCATAAATAAAATTTTCACTGAAAAATTATTTAGTATATATCAAAGATGGTATGTTAATAATAATAGACGGTAAAGTAGATAAAACTTCTGGTTGAATGAACAGAAACATGTCCTTAGAAATATTTGTGAAGTAAAAGAAAGACATCCCGACATAATTTATACTGTAACAGTAAACAGTTTAAGAAAATATCAAATAGTATTTTATCCACCGTAAATCAAGTCAAATCTCAACCCTGAAACGTAATAAATTATATTAATTGATCAACCCTATCATTGTTCATGAAGTCTTTATCCACTTAAAATGAAAGCATCAATTGCCATAACAAATACTAACATATATTATAGGTTTTAGTTCAAGATTTATTAAACCCTAACCCAGCTTCTGAAGCTCAAAAACACAAAAAGAAAACCTTGGTCCAAACCCCAAGATCTTTCTTCATGGATGTTAAATGTCAAGGATGTTTAAACATTACCACTGTTTTCTCCCATGCTCAAACTGCCGTTACTTGTGATAACTGTTCTACTGTCTTATGTACCCCAAGTGGTGGTAAAGCTAAATTAACTGAAGGTTGTTCTTTCAGAAAGAAGTAATGGTTTTAATCAACAATATAAAAAAGTAAGAGTTCTTGTATAATTTAATAAAGAAATTGCATAGTCTTTATCGCTTTAACGACCATTACTGGTACTTTATTTAGTGGTTGTCTGATCTCTAATGATATATGAGGGCGTGTCCCGGCACAAACCATCGATGGCTTCTAATTTGGTGTCGAATTACCTAATTGGGACCATTGATAAATATTCTCTAGCAGCCATTAACATTTACCATAAAAAGTTCCACAACCATAGAATACAACGACTTTTGTTACAACAAAGATGGAGTTTTTGGTTTGGGCATTGTTAGTGGTTAGTGTATTATGTCATCTGAATACTTTATATTCTTATCAAGATGGTAAAATATACCTTCATCTTGAGAATAATGATTTAATTTCATTGGATTTTTCAATCTTTAATGATAATAATCATGATCAACAAAAAGTGTTTGATTATGAATCCAATCAAGAGATAACTCCAATAGTTTCACCGCCTGAAAACAGCTCATTATTTCTTTCTAATACTACATTAATGGCATTTACTGGCACCAAATATGATGACTGTGAATATGGGAAATTGACATTATATCAATTGGTTGACGATGAATGGAAACAGAAATCCATTGAAACCGATAGTTTAAATGATGAATGTTTTTATATGGACTCAAATTATTTATATTCTCCCAATTATAACGATATTTACATTTATGGTGGTAGAAAAAGTGAAGATACCTTCAGTAATAGGTTACTTGCATTGGATGTTCTGGATGAAGGGAAAGTGTCTAATATTACCACCAACACTAAACCTCAAGCTTTGTGGTGTAGTGGTGTAGTGGTGTAGTGGTGTAGTGGTGTAGTGGTGTAGTGGTGTAGTGGTGTAGTGGTGTAGTGGTGTAGTGGTGTAGTGGTG
>JAJMEC010000043.1:70901-151736 GCA_030573955.1 Yamadazyma triangularis | reverse complement strand
ACTGTTTCATACGACCAGTTCTTCCAAGTCTATGAACTAAATCAACTGAAGAGTTAGGGAAATCCATCAAAATAACATTCTTAACCCCAGAGAAATTTATACCTCTTGCATATAAATCAGTAGTGATTAATACTTTGATTTTGGATTCTCCTTCAGACACGGGTTCTGCCGGCTTAATGAAAGGTGCTATTTTACTAGCTCTTTCTAAAGGGGAATCATCACCAGACAAACCAAAAATATCTTCTTCACTTCGATGATACTTCAGTACTAACAAGTTAGCCAATGGTAAAACATCTTTTTTCTGATTAACAAAAACAATTATTCTTTTGGTGAAACCTGCTTCTGTTCCATCTTTTTGAATAGCATATAATGCTTGAGCAAGACATCTTGGTTTACTACCATTATAAGGAGACTGTTCAGAATCTATAACTTTCAAAACAATTTGTTTTGGTAACTTATGAAGCGAAGGGGTTATGATATCAATGGTTTGATTAGCAAACATTTTTTCAACGGTATTACTAAATTTCTTAGGAATTGTGGCTGAACACAATACCAAATCCCTACATTTAGACAACTTTTGTAATACTGATGTAGTATCATTAATCCAAGAATGATCAAACAAGGTGTCAGCTTCATCCACAACACAATATTGAACACTATAAAGCAGTCTAAAAGGGTTTTCATCACTCAGTTGTTTCCCTAAAGATTGAAGCTTGGTAGGAGTGGTGACTAAAACATCTAACCTTTTATCTTTACAACTATTGAAAAATTTCAGAGCTGGATCACCAGCACCCCATTTTAAAATATTCAAGTTCAATGTGTCAGATTCTTCAGGTATCTTTAAAAAATCCCGATAGGTCTTATTATTCAAAATCAGAGGGTTGACATTACCTTCAAGATTTAATGGAATTTTATTAGCCGACTTAAGAGTCTGATAAACTTGTTCCACTAATTCATGAGTAGGCAACAATATCACTGATCTTATAGTAGAACTAGACTTAGCATCAACATAGTGTTTCCGACCCCTGTTAAACCTATCCAAGTCATCATCCTTCAATTTACTCAAAATGGATGCTAAATATGACCAGGTTTTCCCAGACCCAGTTTCTGCTGCAACAGTGAAAACTTTAAGTTTATTAGAATCAGTACTAATAAGGTCATTAAAGATATCCTTACTTTCTTGAAACTTATCTTTCTTCTTATTAGCATTGCTATTTCTAACTTGATTGATTTTCCTTATGGCAGCAACTTGAACTGGTGTGGGTTTAATTTGCAAGTCATCTTTTGACTTTATATATGTGCTCTTTAAATTATAATTATGTTTGATCTCTTCAATCATTGCGACTCTTACTGATGGGAAAATCCTCAACTCATCAAAAGAATCAATTTTCTCAATAGCTTTACCATTAATATCAATTTCCTTCTTTGTAGGAGCGGTTAAACGAGAAAATTTACCAAATTGAAATAATGGATTTCTTTGGGGGGTTTGTGACTTTTTGGATCTTGTAACAGCATAACTTCGTAGAACACCAACATTAATTATACCAACACCAAAGTAACCACCTAAACCTTTTAAAGGTCTTCGACTTTGTAAAACATTTCTATTGTACAAACATCCATGGAGACCACCTATCATGTGTCTTTTAAAGAAAAGATTAGTGGTGGAAAATTTTTACTTAAAAATTTTTATCCGGGTTTTTAAATACAGCGAAGGCCAGAGTCGTGTACGGGCACACTTATTTGCAATTCTCAAACTATGGTCAAAAATTTTTCAGATATTTCAATTTAAGCTGTTAAATGATTTCTTCATCTAAAGCGTCTACAAAAGTTTTGACGACAAGTGCCGTAATAAGGGGATTCAGCACATCATCTTTTCTTTGTGCAAAGGGTGCCCCTCCAAATAAGGATGGTAAGAAAAAAGTCAAACAAGGGTTTAAAGTTAAGAAGGATCCTGAACAGTCTAAAGTCAGAAAAGGTGGTATGACCCATTTAACGTTTAAAGATGCTGTTAGATCATTAGGATTTGAAAAAAATGCCAAAAAGTTAAATGTGGATACTCTTGATTATGAAAAGTTTGGTGATCAAGTTGGTAGCGTTGTCCAATTTAGTCCCGAAACTGTGACAAAATTATCTGGTTTGGGATCGTTTAAAAAATATCAATATCATGAATTATTTTCCAATCCAGTATCATTAATTAGCAAAAATCTTGTGGATTTGAATGATAAGTTTGTCAATAAAGTTGAAAATCCAACCTCCAAAAATAGAATCATATTATTGGGAGAATACAGATCTGGTAAATCAGTATTAATGTCACAAATAAAATCATTGATATTATCCAAATATAAACAAGATGTAATATTATTACATTTAGATCATGCAGAAAAGATTATCGAAGGATCTAGTGATTACATATTCAATAAGAAATTAAATTTATACCAACAACCAATGTTTACTAAAAGATGGATCCAAAAATTAAGATCAGCTAATGAAGATATATTCAAGAAATTACCTTTAACTAGGGACATAACCTTCACCACCAAAAAAGTGGAACATACTTTAAAAAAGGATGAAAATACTTTATATGACCTTGTTGAAAAAAACTATGATTTTGGTAAATTTGGACCATCGAATGCATTTGAATTTTTAATCGAAGAAATTAAACATCATTCATCTAAAATTCCAGTTTTAGTTTCAATTGATAATTTTAATGCTTTAACTACAAATTCTCCAACCAAATATCGTCATCCAAACTTTGAACCAATTCACTTTAAGGACTTTGAAGTTGGTAATTTAATTTTAAGATTAGCTAGTGGTGAATTTGAGTTTAATAAAGGTGGTGTATTGCTAAGTGAATCCAATGACATTGGAAAGAGTAAAACTTTATCAGTTGGATTAGGATTAGAGCCTTGGGATCCTTACTATAAGACTGATCAATGTGATGGTGAAGTTGCCAGTAAATTATTATCCAATGGTGGTGTACAACACCATAAGGTTTCCAACCTCAACAAACAAGAAACCACCACATTACTTGAGTTCTATCATGCTAATGGGGTGTTACAATTAAGATCATATCCAACTAAGAAGAATGACAATGAAGGGAAGGAGTTATCAGAAGCTGAAGCCCAAAATAACTTCGACACCTTAGTACATAACAATTACACTCTTTCATCCGGAAACCCTGGTATGTTATTTAAAAGTGTTGCCTTGAACTACTAGACTATATGTTATATATACTCTTCTGTACATAGACTAAAGAATAAAAAAAAAAAGTTATTAGTAAACTGATCAAATGTGAAATCTATTATATTCATTTTTCATGATATATGTAAAATATTATATATACAATACAGTTTTCTTGTTATTTAACCACCAGATTATGTAAATAAAGTATCTTCTTCTCTTAAATATTCACCGATATCAGCTTGTCTAAATGCTACTATTCCCGTTGGTTGTAAATTTTTGGCTTCATTAGTGGATTTGGCACTGACACCAAACCCAAGGGGTACATCACTCATAGAATAAATTATAATTCCGGCATGTTCAGGTATATCTTCGGAAATTCTACCTATGTGAGCTTTTAACACATGATTCCCATATAAGAAAGGCATTTCCCCATTCTGTTTAATCCAAATTTTGTATTTGGCATATTGTGACATGTAAGATAAAGCAGTGATATGTAATTTGAACTTACCAGTCTTGGTGAATTTTCCGAAACAGGTTCCTAATGACATTAATTGTTTTCTAGTTACTGATGTAGCGAATTTAGCGATGGCTTCTGGAACATAGTATACTCTATCTTTTTGCAATCTAAACACATGTGGATTAGTTGGGTTATCTATCAAGAACGATATATTTCTTCCAATATAATTAGCCAACTTTTCAAACACAACTTTGGTCTCTTCTTCAGTTAAAGGTCTCATGATGTGTATTTAGAAGTAAATGAAGACTTTCAATTTTTTTTTTTTTTCAGCGATGAGAGATGCGCAAAAGTGAAAAAAAAAGTTGATCAAGAGAAGCGTCTTTAAATTACAATACAATGTCAGAAATAGATAACTTTGAAAATGTGGAAGGTAATGACGAAGTTTATAAAAGAGACAATCAAAGTAGATGGAATAGAACCCGTAAGGGTGATAGGGAAGAATCAGACAGCAAGAAAGCTAAGAAGAACCCTAGAGAACAAGAATACACTCTCGAGTAGGTACGTTTTAAACCACTGTCATGACGATTTTAGGCATACTAACAAAGAATTAGAGAATACAAACCTCGTTTAGATGAAAATGGGAATGAAATTCCTAAATCGGAAAGAAGACCTAAGAGGAAAGTTGCCTGTATGATCGGGTATGCTGGAACCGGGTATAATGGGATGCAGATTCAAAATAATCCTGATGTCAAAACCATTGAAGGAGACTTATTCAAAGCTTTTGGTGAAGCTGGTGCTATTTCACCTGAAAATAGTGATGACTTAAAAAAGAATGGGTTCATGAGAGCTGCAAGAACTGACAAAGGTGTTCATGCTGCTGGTAATGTTATATCTTGTAAATTAATTATTGAAGATCCTGATATTGTATCTAAGATTAATGAAAATTTACCAGATCAAATCAGACTTTGGGGTATTGAAAGAACAAACAAATCTTTTGATTGTAGAAAGATGTGTTCTTCAAGAGTTTATGAATATTTATTACCAACATATAGTTTCTTACCCGCTAAACCTGGAACCAAGTTAGATGAGCAAGTCAAACAAGAAAAAGTGAAAGCACCAGAATTTTACCGTGATGATACAGAAGGAGTAGAATGGTGGAATGAAACTTTACGTTTACAAGAAGAAGTTAAACAGGATAATAATTTAGAGGGTGAAACACCAGGAAAGTTGTATGATGAAACTGGAACCATTACTGACTATGGGAAAAAAGTGAAGCAAGTTAAGCTGGTTGAAAACCAAAGAAGAAGAGCTTATAAGATATCTAAAGAAAAACTTGAAAGCTTTAGACAGGCTATGTCTCAATACGAAGGATCTCATAATTTCCACAATTTTACTATTGGTAAGAATTTCAAAGATCCTTCTGCCAGAAGATATATGAAACAAACAAGTGTAAGTGATCCTTTTACCATAAATGATACAGAATGGGTATCAATTAAGATTCATGGTCAATCATTCATGTTGCATCAAATTAGAAAGATGATAGCTATGGCGGTGTTGATAGTTAGAACTGGTTGTCCAGTAACAAGAATCAAACAGTCGTTCTCTTCTACTAAGATAAACATTCCAAAAGCTCCAGCTTTGGGATTATTACTAGAATGCCCAGTATACGAGGGATTCAATAGCATGTTAGAAAAATATGGCTACAACAAGATTGATTTCTCTACTTATCAGAAAGAAATGGATCAATTTAAGCACAAATTTATCTATGATAAGATCTATGATGAAGAACATAAAGAAAATTCATTTTATGGATTCTTTGGTTTTATTGATAATTTAAGTAATGAAGAAAAGGGTGAATTTGCAAATGTATTTGCATTTTTGAATTCCGAATTTAAAATGGGTGCTACTGAAGAAAAGGTTAAAGTAGATAAAGACGCCACTAACTTCAATAATGTTGATTAGTAATTTCAGAGTCAGGATCTCAGATAATATATTTAATGGGGGGTTCCCTATATACGTTTATAAAATAATATATCATAAAAATGCTAATAAGTGATGTTGAAAACTATATTTTGTTGCAGAAACAAAATTAACGAAGTTCAAAAAAGAATAAAAGAAAACAACAAAACAAAAAAAAAAAAAAGAAACACACACACAAAAAAACATGTCACCATCATCATCGTTATAACCAATTTGGATTAACCTGTTGAGGTTTTTGATTGATTTTCTTCTTTTGAGTTAAACCAGGAGAATTAGGTAATTCTTGTTGCATTTGATCGATTTTGTATTCATTATTTTTCGATAAAGAAAAATTACCAGAAACTCTAGGAGATGCTTCATTAGGAGTTTGATTATGAGGAGATTGTGATGATTGGAGATGTTGAGGAATTTGTGATTGAAGAGGGCTTTGCATCTGTAAAGGTTGTGAGGGAAGGGCATTAAATTGTTGATGCTGCTGTGGTTGTAAAGGAGGAGGCAGTTGTTGTTGTTGAACTTGAGGTTGTTGAGGAGGTTGTTGAGGAGGTTGTTGAGGTTGTTGTTGATGCAGTTGTTGTTGTTTATCTTCATCTTGAATCAATTTTGATTGCTCCTTTTGCTTTTCTTGTTGAAATTTGTATAAAGTCCAATCAAACACATAATCATAACGATAATTTTCTCTCTTAAATAAATCTCTGAATAATTTTCTTAAATAAGGATAATCGGGTTTATCTTCAAATCTTAAAGACTTTATATAATTCATATAATCCAAAAATTCTTTAGGTAAACCTTTAGTTAAAATATCATTAGGAGTGGTCATTTTCTTTTCCATAATTCTATCATATTTTTGTCTTTTAGTAGCAGCTTTTAACCCTTGCCAAGGTAAAGAACCCCGACAAAAGTAAATCAAAACATAACCCAAACTTTCCAAATCGTCTCTTCTCAGTTGTTCAATACCCAAATGAGTATTAACACTAGCATATCTAGCGGTCCCAGTCAAATTTTTATTTTCTCTGTAAGGAATATGTAAATGAGTTCTTGGATCTCTATATTTCTTAGCTAAACCAAAATCAATGACATTAACCTGGGAACCTCTTCTACCTATACCCATCAAGAAGTTATCTGGTTTGATATCCCTATGAATGAAACATCTAGCATGGATGTATTCAACTCTACAGATCAACTGATCCGCTAATAATAACACCGTTTTATAAGTGAACTTACGGTTACAATAATTGAATAGATCTTCCAAACTAGGTCCAAGTAAATCAATAACCATGGCATGGTAATCACATTCTGTTCCATACCATCTAACAAAGGGTATACCAACACCACCACTTAAAGCTTTGTAGACTTTAGCCTCATATTCCAATTGTGGATGTTTAGCCTTTGTGTTTTCCAACTTGATGGCTACTTCTTCACCACTGATGATGTTTGTTCCTAAGTATATATCACCGAAAGATCCACTTCCGATTTTCCTACCAATACGATATTTCTTTCCTACTCTTAAATCCATGATACTCTCATATAAGAATTAACCTGATATGAAACGAGGGCGGAAGTAGAGCAAAATGAAAGCGAATCAATGGTGAGGGTTAAAAATTTTAGTTACACAAAACCTCCTTTGTTCTTTCGCTGGCTTTGGGTGTAAAAAAATAATACTGCTGGTAATATCAAGGGGACAATGAAGTGATGACAAGGGAAATAGAAATAAGAGTCGTAAGTTTTCATTGTGTAGTACTTTGAAGTGATGAGACTAAGGGAAAAGACAATTGGAAGGGAAAAAAACTTGTATGTTTATTGTGTATTATAGACTATGAATAACGGGAGACCCACGACGTTATCAATGTCGTGTAGTGAACAAGGGACATGGATGGTCTGAATCATTCATTACATTGAAGATGGGAATAGGTTTATAGGGGTTGGGAAGTGAGTTTATTTGAGTGGATTAGAAGTTTTTGTAAGGAAGGGTTATAGAGGGATAAATATGTGGAATATGGTTCAATCTCATTTAGTTATTAAGCTAATAAGTAATTTCTATGCTAGTAAGTGTGTAGAAGAGACTGACAACAAACAAAGAGATATAATGAAAAGTAACAAGAGAAGAACATTACTTTTATTTGAATATAGCACGTGTGTATAAATGTGGAAGATTCCAGGACAGAAAATGTACTACTTAGATCACTTCTACGTTTATAAGGGAGATAATGAATACTATAAACACGAATTTTGCAACTAAATCTAGTTTATAACACAAAATCACAGCAAAAGACTAAAGCCTAAAAAATATGATAGGATTAATTATGGTTGTGTGATGGTTTCTGAAATATACAATATAATATATTAAATAAGATATGAATTAAAAAAAAAAAGAGCATATTACACAATTAATTATTAACTAAAATTAAAATATTAAAACCATAAGAAGAATGACACTCATTAAATAAAATCATTATACCTCTTAATCTAAGCTTTGTTTGATTCTGGTTTTTTGAATCTATTCATTAATTTCTTGAAGAATTGATTCTTCTTGACTTCTTTTTCAACTTTATTTGAAGTCTTTTCCACTTCCTTTTTAGCAGTTTCTGCTTTAGATTCAGTACCAGCAGCAGCTGCGTCTTCTTTAGGAGCTTCAGAGTCTTCCTTAGGAGCTTCAGAGTCTTCCTTAGGAGCTTCAGATTCTTCTTTTGGAGCTTCAGATTCTTCTTTTGGAGCTTCAGATTCTTCCTTAGGAGCTTCAGATTCTTCCTTAGGAGCTTCGGATTCTTCTTTAGGAGCTTCAGAGTCTTCTTTAGGAGCTTCAGATTCAACTGGTTCTTCAGGCTTGTCTTCACCACCAACAAGTTCTTCCTTCTTATCTTTAGCAGCTTCAACTACTTCATCTTTCTTGTCTTCGGCAGTTTCGACTACTTCCTCTTTTTTATCGTTAATCTTATTAGCTTCTTCCATATCCTTTTCGGTGAAGATCTTAGAAGCTCTCTTGACTTTATCTTTGATACCCATTGTGATGTTATAAATTAAAAATTAAATATAAAATAAAAATATATATATATAATTAAACAGAACAGAAAAAAAAAGAAGAAAAAAAAAAAAAAAAAATGTTAGGATTCCCTTCTTTATTTATAGTCGTCATAATTTTTTTATTATGTTACGGGAAATTACTTTTACCCTGTGACTTAAAATACTGTATCACACAATTTTTTTTTTTTTTTTTTTTTTTTTATTAGCCAGAAAATTATTATTATTATTTTAACTTTCCTTGTTTTGACTATTGTTAAAACGCCAAAAATTAAACGAATATATCACTTCAAACCTTCTATAGCCACATAACACGCCTGTAATACTACATTCTACAAATAGACATTAGACTAAAAGCAGCCATTTCAGCCCCTTCTCATTTATTTCTGAGACGTGTTTTTATCCCCTTAGAGCTCTGCCTCTTAATTTGTTGCCCCTCTGATGTTGATTACTACTGCTTCCAATGAATGACTGGTTGTTCTGATAAGGGAAATATATACACGGCTGACAATTACACAAAACTCGCACAATAGAATTTTAGATTTACAACCGGTCTAGGCCGTACGCAACCTTTCATCACTGAATAAGGGTTGCAATTATAGACGATGGAGAGAAGCGTTTGCGATATGAGTATAGAATTCAGGAAGGTGGGTTATAAAGAAGAAACCTAAAGTTGGTTGATTGTTTTATATGATTGGTTTATTTTGTATTGTTTTATTTTGGTTATTTTGGTTTTTTTTTTTTTTTTTTTTTTTTTTTTTTTTTTTTTTTTTTTTTTTTTTTTTTTTTTTTTTTTTTTTTTTTTTTTTTTTTTATTTTTTTATTTTTTTTTTTTCAATTCACTTTTAGTTGGTGCATTACCGTTTTATGTTTTTTTATTTTTCTGTTTTGACGAAGTTAATCTGAAACATCAACCTGTTCACCTTTTGGCTTTCGTAATACCGAATCCGGAATAACTTTACCCGGGAAAAAAAATTCTTCTTTTCATAGCCAGCTAATCGAGTGTAGAACATAAAAGAATCAAAAAGAAACTACCAATAACAAACAAATAAACAAATAAAACAATAACAGACAAAACAAGACACACCTTACAACAGAGACGTCTTTTGTTATCAATTTATGACCGATGTCTTATTCTATTAAATATGAAAGAGGCGGTGTTTTGATATCTTTTAACCTTTAGTGCCTTCATTTATTATATGTTCTACATAACGGTGTTTATAGGGCAGCCTTTGTAATGAACCCAAACTCTGAAACCGGCTGCGGCGTCGAACTAGATAAGTTTAAACTACGTGACACACCACATGACACACCACGTGACACACCACTTGAATCTCTTCACTTCAGTCGCGATTGTCACATAAACATTACACGGAAATCTATCTATCACCATCACATCACTGTGTACTATGATGAAGGGCACAAGGAAGCCGTTAGCACCTTTGCCTTCTTTGAATGATTTGAACAAACCAAAGCTTTCCAAGTACCACAGTGTCAATAATAGCCACGAATTTCCTCGGGTTAGTAGTCTTAAACTAAGTGACTTTGAAGTAGGTAAGAAGCTAGGTAAAGGAAAGCTTGGTAAAGTATACTGTGTTAAACATAAGGCTTCTGGATTTGTTTGTGCATTGAAAGTAATGAGTAAGAAAGACTTCATTAATTTGAAGTTGGAAAGGAATTTAAGAAGAGAAATAGAAATCCAGTCTCAATTAGATCATAATAATATTTGTAAATTGTATGGTTATTTCTTTGATCATAAGAATATTTATTTGGTGTTGGAGTTTTCCATCTATGGTGAATTATATATTCATTTGAGGAATCAACGAAGATTTAATGATTCCCTTGCATCGTACTACACTTATCAATTGACTAATGCATTGATATATTTGCATTCTAAGAATATCATTCATCGAGATATTAAACCGGAAAACTTATTATTAAATACCAATGGAGAAATCAAGTTGAGTGACTTTGGTTGGTCAGTTAAATTGGGCCATCAAAAAAGGTCTACTCTTTGTGGAACATTGGATTATTTACCTCCAGAAATGATTAATTCTACTAATCATGATTTTTCTGCTGATATTTGGTCTTTAGGAGTGTTGATTTATGAATTATTAGTGGGTAAACCTCCTTTTGAGCATTATGATAAAAATTTAACTTATAAAAAAATATCTTCAATAGATTTAAATGTCCCTTCATTTGTAAATAATGATGCTAAAGATTTGATTGAAAAATTGTTAATGAAGAATCCAAAAGAGAGATTACCTTTAAATGAAGTATTACTGCATCCTTGGATAGTCAACAATAAAATGGCCTAATGAATAATGATTAAATATAATACGTGTGTAAATAAAAAGCAATAAAATACAAATATAAAATAAAATAGAATTCCTCCCCTCCCAGTACTATTAAGCACTAATTACTTTGACTCATTTGCTGCTGCTGCTGCTGCTGCTGCTGCTGCTGCTGCTGCTGCTGCTGTTGCTGTTGTTGTTGTTGTTGGCGTTGTTTCATCAACATTATTTGCTGCTGCTGCAACTTCATCACTTGTTGTTGAAATAATTGTTGTTGCATAGCATTTTGTTGTGCTGTTAACAATATTTCTTTTGAAGGAGCCCTAACTTGATACATTTCTCCTGTTATACTAGCAAATGATTGGGTCAATGAGTCATTTTCAACTCTTTGTGAATCTACATTCACCAAAGCACATCTACCTTGTAAACCACCAATCGAACCAGAAATAGCTTGGTTAGCCAAAGTTTGTTCATTAGAACCATTAGAACCATTAGTACTACTACTAGAATTAGATCTATTCATGATCATAGCGTTGGCATAGGATTCTCTCATATTTAAAAACCGATGACGACTTCTTGTCGGTAATACCACTTTCCTCTCTAAAGGTATTGGTTGATTCTTTGATAATCCTTCCAATACTAAATATGTTTCTTCATCAGGATCCAAGATTCTTGATGATTTCAAATCATTAGCATCATTATTTTCTGTATTGAAGGCTTCATTTTCTCGTTGTTGAACTGCCAAGGCATTATTAGCCGCTAACTTGGCTTGATTCCGTTTTTGATATTGTTGTAATAATACATCATAAGGAGCACTTCTACCAGGAACTGCTCTCTTAGAACCCATAGAATGTGTTTTACAAGTTAATGATCTAGCACAATAACCACCATTAGGTAATGGTACCCCACACTGTTTTTCTACATCAACGGGTCCTTTAGGTTTGGCAGCAGATTTGGGCTTTGTCTGTTTTTTCTTCTTACCAGAACCAGTATTAGCAGCAGCGGCAGCAGCGGCAGCGGCGGCAGCGGCAGCCTCTTTCTCCTTTTGATTTTGAGATTTTTTATACTTCTTCTTTGGCTTTGCTGCACCATTATTAGAATTAGCATTAGCATTAACATTTGCGTTTGGTGTTGCAGGAGCTGGAGTACCATTTCTTGAAGAATCAATAGATGAAGTTTCAACATCTAATAATTTACCTTTTCTTTTCTTCATGTTTGCCGACAGACCTTCATCATTAGGGACGTCTTTATTCGTTCTTTTTTGTTTCATTTCTAAACACTTTTGAAAATGGGTAGTTAAACTTTCTTCTCCAATAGGTCTAGAACAGCTGTTACAGATTTTATACTTAACCGCTTGAGATAATAATGAAGGATTAGTTGTTCTTGGAACTTCCTTACTATTGACAGATAATTTTTTATCTAAATAAACACCTAAATCTTTCCAGACAACTGGTTTATCGTTTGAAGACTCTTTGTTAAGTGATCTTACACTATCTAATGTTACAATTTGCTGGGATTCAGTATTTGACATACTTTTTTTTTTTTGTTATAAGAACAGAAATGTCCCTTTTTATTTTTTATTCTTTTTATTCTTTTTATTCTTTTTATTCTTTTTATTCTTTTTTTATTCTCTTTTCTTTTTTGTCTTCGTTCTTATTCTTGAACTACTAGGGCTCTATTGATAATACACTTCAACGGTCTTATGAGTTTAGGCGAACACAAAAAACAAAAACAAAGGATATCAAAACAAAGAAAAACAGGATAATTATTGGATCAGTATACGTTTGACGTCACCCAAATCTCCTTAATTGATTTGTCAGGGAAAGTTATATACCACAAGGAAGAAATGTTCCGACTTTGGCTCCAGTACAAATCCAATGATGGAAACTGCGCGAAGTGGTTATATGAAAGAACATACCAATTACTATGTCAGATTTAACAGTTCCTCAATGGCTTCAAATCTATGAAGATCCAAAGTCACAAGCCACATATACACCAGCAGAAGAAGTTATAAAATTTTACAATGAGCCAGAAAGTTTTATAGTATTAGACTTGAGAAATGATAGAGAACCTGGATATTTAAAGAACTCTAAACATTTACCGGCTACAGAATTGACCGGGTATGGGAATATTAAATCAGAAATCATTGACAAATTAATTACCTCTGAGACGTCAAAGGTAAAAACTATTGTAGTTCATTGTAACAGTTCAAAATTGAGAGCTTCTAAGGTGGCAGGATGGATCCAAGATTATATCAATGAGACTAAAGCTGATTTCTCAGTAACTATACTTCAAGGAGGCATTGTAAGATGGAAAGAATTGAATACTCTGCCATTCACCGATGTATTTATTTCTCTATAAATCACATATATATATATACATACATTTCAATCCTTGATGTCAGCCCAAATAAATTTCACTTTAAAGTATTTTGCTACAAAACACAATATTAACAATATTGGTACTTCTAGTAAGGGACCATAAGTAGAGGCAATGGCTTGACGACTTCCATTACCATAAAGAGATATGGCTACAGCTATACTTAATTCAAAATTATTGGAAGCAGCAGTAAAACTTTGAGTTACAGTAGAAGCATAATAAGCAGAACAATTTGAAGACCATTTTTCAGGATTAGATTCTTTTTCTTTTTCACAACCACATAATAATTTTGAAGTTTCTTCAGCACCTTGATCCTCTTCGACATCCACTCTATACTTGGAAGTAAACCATCTTACAAAGAAAAAGCAAGCAAAAAAGGTTAATGGGAAATAAACTACTAATGGAACAAAACATCTAATAGAAGTTCCAATTTCATCAATAAAAGAATCACCTTTTTCAATGAAAATAACGATAATGGTATACAATAATCCTAACATTGAAAAAGGACCAATTATTGGTAACATTTTAGATTCGTAGAATTTTAATCCGGTAACAAAAACGCCAAATAATCTTAAGGCCAATCCAATAACCAATGGAACACCCAAAAAGAATGCAACACTTCTTGCAACCGCAGTATAAGTAACCCCAGCATCAACACTCAGATTGTAGTCACCAGTGATAGCATAACATAAAAATATTTGATAAGGAGCATATAATACAATTTGTAATAAACTATTGATTAAAACAAGAATAGCACACAAAGTATTATCACCATCAGCAATTTCATTCCAAAGTAAAACCATAGCAATACAACGAGCCAATCCAATCATTATTATCCCCTCTCTATACTCTTTTTGGTCAAATAATGTTAACCAAGCCAATCCAAACATAATAAATGGACAGATCACCCAGTTGATTATAATAGATATTAATATTGGTTGCAAGTACAATTTCAGGTTGAAAAATTGTTTGAAGTTCTCCCATTCCACCTTACACAATGGTGGAACCATCATAACAATCAAACCAATAGCCAATGGAAAGGATACATTCAATATACTAGCTTTATGGAATGCTTCTCTAGACGATGGTACATAGACAGAAATAATGATCCCCAATACAATACAACAAATAATGAGTAATGGAAGCAACTTATCTAATAAAGAAAGATCATTATACACCGCTATTAAGTTATCTGACACCTTAAGTTTTGGTCTATATTGTCTGACCATTATTTACGTACAATTTTCTAGAAAATTATAAAAAAAAAACTTTTATATTAGAACTAAGCGATTGTTAATTAAGTGAGCGATGACTATTTTCTTGTCATTAGTATAGACACGGCTTGCGACCTCGTGTTTTAATGTTAACAGAAGGAGTATTAGTAAAGGTAGTGTTGACGGCAGTTAGATCTTTATGATTATCTTTAAAGTGTCTAAAGTAACTTAGAAGGCCATTTTTCTTATTATTCCAACAATTTAACTCGACAATATCAAAACACTTTGGACATCTAAGTGCTATGACTCTTCTCTTTTTATGGCTCTTATAAGGGATATTACGATCTTTAGCGTGATTGTACCACCCAAGGTAAATACCTTCAGGAACAAGGTAATTAGTGGAATAAATTCCATGTTCCAATATCAAATGAGATAAATAACTTGAGTTCTTGAAGGGTAAGAACTTTACCGGTTTACAATAAGGACACAACCCACATTTACTTTCGTTAATAGGATTACCCATATCGTCTAATTCGAATCTATAGTATTGAGGTTCATATGCTTCATGGATTGTAAAATTCTCTGATGGTCTATAGATGATATTGTTTACAGCATTTTCAATAGCACTTATGGTTCTATAATATCTAATTCTTTGACTGGGACCAGTAAAGTTTGACTCTTGTGAATAATCAAGTCTAATTGCTTCATTGCAATCATTAGTGAATTGCATTTCTAAACCACCATGATACTCATATGCCAAATTTAACAACCTCTCATCAAGTTTAGGTATACTAGTTAGCTCTCCTTCATAGTCAAAATAATTAATCAATACTGATAAGCATTGAACATTAGATGGTAGTAAAGAAAGAGGAAGAGAACATTCATTTAAACTGAATCTTGAAGGGATTGGTTTGAAAACTTGATTTCTTCTCTTGGTCAAAACTTTACTATCATTTTTCTGTTCTAAACTGTGACTGTTTTGTCCATTATTGTTAACCTTATTCTGAATTGCATCATAAAGAGGATGAAACACAGGCGACGGGGAATCAGGAGAAGCTGAAAGTTTCCTATTTAGTATTCCAAAAGTTGGTGTAGTTGAGGGGGTATCATGGTTAAAGTTCTGAACATTATTTGGAGAAACTGCTGAGACTCTTTTTCCAGAACTAATCGAATCATCAGAAGAATTTAATTCAAGTGATTTCGGGTAATAAAATTTATCATCATTATTATTATTATCAATATTTACCTCTTGGGTTTGTGGTGGATTTAATTCACCATAAGGTATTTCTTGAGATATTTGGTTGTAATCAATACTTATGTTTCTTTGAGCTTGTAAGGGGTCAATATTTGGCTGCAAAATTTGATGCTGCAAAATTTGATTATTATTTGCGTAAGTCAAACCCATATCCACCAAGGGATCAGGTTCTATTTGATTAGATCCCATCATGTCTCTGTAGGTATAGTCTTCTTGAGAGTAATATATTGGCTTCTCCTGATAATTCCTATCATTAAGGGCAAAACTGGATTGCCTAATAGACATATCATTATTGATGATCACATCATTAACTGACGTGATACCGTTGTTTCCTTCATCAAGGACTTTATCTTCGGAAATCCCCTGGGGAGTATTTTGTATAGAATACTGCATACTCAAAAGAATCTTTAGTGGTACAATAACAGTCTAAGCAAAAGGTAAATAGCAAAAAGAAAAAAAAAAAAATAAAAAGTCCAAAAGATATATACCCTAATATATAGCTAAACTTGTCTGTCAAACACTACCCTCTTTTGGTATTTTTTTTTTTTTGTTTTTTTGTTATTTGACTTTGATCACACTTTATTAGCTATAAAATTGGCTTTTAGAAATTATAATTGATAAATCTCGATATGTTGCAAAATTTGTACCTCTAGCTTCCTAGAATAGAATTGTGAGATTGCACAAATTGCAGCCTTAGTTTAACGACATTCCTGTGGATTATATAAGTTTCTTTTTAGGAAAGTTTTTGATTATTTCTTTTTTTAAACAAGAAATCGTTTGAAATTTACTATATAATATTATTTTTCCAATTCTAATCATCTCTTTATGACCCCTCATGTACTCTTAATTTCACACATTTTAAAACTCATCAACTCTCTATCATGATTTAAATTACACAAAAAATACCATCGCAGTTAAATCTGAAAATTTTTCGAATTGTATATACCATAAATTACCAATGTTATCCAAACAATCTTTGGCTATTATAGTCCTATATTTGGCTTTAGGTGGTCGTTTGACACTTGTGATAGCTGGAGTACTTTTATATTTAATTAGAAAAGAATCTAATCCTATACCAGAAACAAAAGAGGAGGTTAATACAAAGAAACCATCACCTATTTATGCAATTGATTTTACATCTACATCGTTTACTCCAAGTAAAAGTAGTGAAATTCCAAAGAGTAAACCAGTTCCAATTAAAAGATCCAGAAAAAGAACTGCAAACAAATCGGGTCCTAAGATTATCAAGGCTAGTAAACCAGTTTCCCAAGTAACTGAACCCACATTAACTGAAAATTCTGCTCAGTTACTTGATTCCCAGATCTATATATTCTATACCACATTAACGGGATCATCACAAAGAGTAGCAAAAGCCTTGTGTACTAAATTGGAAGAATTAGACAATTTAGCAGCAAAACCTAAGTTATTAAGTCTTGATGATGATGTTTATGACTTGGAAGAATACTTTTTGAAAACACCCAAGAATGATAAGAAGAACATTTATTTAATGGTATTACCATCTTATGAAACAGATTCTCCTATTGATTATTTCTTAGAGCACTTAAAAGAAACTTATCAAGATTTCAGAGTTGATAAGTACCCATTAAGATCATTATTAGGGTTTGCCGTTTTAGGACTTGGTGATTCCGAATCTTGGGCTGGGGATAAATTTTGTTACCAATCTACACAAGCCGATAAATGGTTAGCTAAGTTAGGAGGTAGAAGAATTTTCCCTCGTGGTGAAGTATGTATGAAATATGAAGGGGAACCAAAATCTGATGAATGGATTCAAAGTTTTGCTACGTTATTAAATGATAATGAACCATTTTATTTGGATGATGAAGTGGATGACAGTGATAAAGAAGATATGAGTAGTGATGAAACTGATGAAACTTTAGTTGATGTTGAAGATATGGGAAATGTAATGAGAAAAGAAGGGACAAAAGGATTAACTAGTACTGATTCTGAAACCAAAGAAATGGTAGCTAAGGATTCTCCAACCTATAATTCCTTGACAAAGCAAGGTTATACTATTGTTGGATCCCATTCCGGGGTTAAGATTTGTAGATGGACAAAATCGGCATTAAGAGGTAGAGGTTCATGTTATAAGTTTGCCTTTTATGGGATTAGATCTCATTTATGTATGGAAACTACTCCCTCATTAGCTTGTTCCAACAAATGTGTATTCTGTTGGAGACATGGGACTAACCCAGTGGCTAAGCTGAATTGGAGATGGGTATTAGATCCTCCTGAAAAAGTCATGGAAGGGGCATTACAAGGACATTATAACAAAATCAAACAAATGAGAGGGATTCCAGGGATCCAAATGGAAAGATTCCAAGAAGCATTCACAGTTAGACATTGTGCATTATCATTGGTGGGAGAACCTATTTTCTATCCTCATATCAATGCATTAGTGGATATGTTACATGAAAGACATATTTCATCATTCTTGGTTTGTAATGCTCAACATCCTCAACAATTGGCCCAATTAAATAAAGTAACCCAATTATATGTCAGTATTGATGCACCCACCAGAACCGATTTAAGGAAAGTTGATCGTCCTTTAAATAGTGATTTCTGGGAAAGATTAATGGCATGTTTGGATATTTTAAGAACCACACAAAAAAATCAACGGACAGTCTTCAGATTAACTTTAGTCAAAGGATTCAATATGGATGAAGTTGAAGGTTATGCTGAAATGGTAATGAGAGCTCAACCATCTCAAATAGAAGTTAAAGGAGCCACTTTCTGTGGATCATCTACTGGTAATGGTAATCCATTAACCATGCAAAATATTCCATTTTATGAAGAATGTAAGAAATTTGTTATTAGTTTATCAGAATCATTACAATCAAAAGGTTATGCTTATGAAGTAGCCGCCGAACATGCTCATTCATGTTGTATATTAATTGCCCATACTAAATTCAAGATCAATAATGAATGGCACACCCATATTAATTATCCAAGATTTTTTGAATTGTTAGAATCTGGTGAAGAGTTTAATGATTTAGATTATATCAAAAAGACTCCTGATTGGGCTGTTTGGGGATCTGAAGAAGCAGGTTTCTTCCCTGACGATACCAAATTCGATAGAAAAGCCGAAAAATTAAAGAGGAAACAAGAACGTGAAGAGCAACAAAAGAAGATCTTAGAAGCTCAATCCAAAGTTGAAGTTGTAAATTAAGTCCTTAGCCCTTATATATGTACATATTGATATATTATAATCAAAATATTTATTCCAATAATCTTCTCTCAACTGCAAAAAAAGGAACTATTAAAGCTACGCGAAGTAACATTTTTTACAACATTGTTGAAATTTGTCTTTTGTATATATATCATGGCGGAGAAGAGAATTGCATTTATTCATCCTGATTTAGGGATTGGAGGTGCTGAAAGATTGGTGGTAGATGCCGCTGTTGGAATACAAGAAATGAACCACAAAGTTAAGATCTACACATCTCATTGTGATAAGACACATTGTTTTGAAGAGGTTTCAAATGGACTATTAGATGTACAAGTTTATGGAGATTTTTTACCTACCAACATTCTTAAGAAATTCCATATACTATTTGCCATTTTGAGACAACTTTATTTGACGATAAAGTTAATATTTTCAGGGGAGATCAACCAATATGATTATTTTATTATTGATCAATTGTCATTTTGTATTCCAATATTGATCTTATTTAAAAGCCCCAAAAGTAAAATCTTATTTTACTGCCATTTCCCTGATCAATTATTATCACAGCCACAGGGGACATTAAAGAAGATCTATAGAATACCCTTTGATTTAATTGAAGAATATTCAACGGGTTTGAGTGATAAAGTCATTGTTAATTCCTCTTTTACCAAACGGGTTTTCCATAATACATTCACTCATTTAAATGATGTTAGTACGGAAGTAATCTATCCATGCGTTGATTTGAACCAGGGAATAATTGAAACCGAAGAGGATTCAATAGCTGAACAAGATGTAAAGTCCTTTTTCAAGTCTAATAAATTTTTCATTTCCATTAATCGATTTGAACGGAAAAAGAATATCGATTTGGCCATCAAATCATTTTCTGTTTTTAAAAAAAAATTAGAACAAGATGGGATTAAAGTCATACCAAAATTAGTTGTAGCGGGAGGATTTGATTCCCGAGTAGCAGAGAATGTCGAATACTTACAAGAATTGACTCAATTATGTGAAAAATTGGACTTGAAAAGTTATGAAATTAGAGGTAAATTAATTATTTCTCCAACTGCAGTGGATGTTTTGTTCATGCCATCCATAAAATCATCTATTAAGAACGCATTAATTAAACAAAGTGAATTATTATTATATACACCAAGAAATGAACACTTTGGTATTGTCCCAGTCGAAAGTATGCTTTTTAAAACTCCAGTTTTAGGACCCAATAATGGTGGACCCATTGAGTCTATTGTCAATTTTGATGACAATCAAGACGAAGCCACAGGATTTACTATAGAATTAGATGAGAATAAATGGTCCGACAAATTATATGATTTCCATACCAAATTTAGTGGTGAATTAAAAGAGAAAATGGGGAATAATGGATTTAAAGTTGTATTAAAGAAATTTCTGAGACCACAAATGAGTGAATCATTTATGTTAAATTTACTCGATATAAAAGATGTCGATAAAGGTATTATAATTAAAATTATTGGAACAATGATTCAATTTAAGTCAGTTTTGTTAATCATTTTAATGGGGATTTTCATAAGTAGATTCATAAATTAACGAAGTATTTACAAGATAGTTTTATATACATAATCAGAATCAAGATTTTGTTATTGGCTCAATATCTTGAAACATGGCCTTGAAAGATTTCCAGAAATTCATCTTTTGAACTGGCCTTTGTCTTATAGGTTTTGCTTCACCAGGAAACAAATTTAAAAGACCCTGGGAGGAAATTGAGCTCGAACTTCGTGTAGTGCTTTGATGTAAAGTTTTCATGATTTCAGAATAATTTTCAACAACTCTATCAAACAGTCGGTTGAGTTCAATTTCGTCAATCAATTTCATTTTATGTAAATGATTAGAAGGGGACTGTAAATTATAACTTCTAACCGAGGCATTGATTAAATTCAACCTTTCATTTATATAATTGATATTATCAAATTTAAACTTTGATTTGATACGATTACCTTCAATATCATTCATAGTTTCCTTAGGATTATCATTAGAAAAATACTTTAAAAACATTTTATCAAGATCATGTCTAAACCTTTCAATATTTCTATCAAGTTCTTGTTGATTTTCAATCCAAGGGGGAAGTACTTCTTGTTTATTTAAAATTTGATTCATGAAATAATTTGAATCTTGAGCATTCCTTAAATGAGCCATATCCAAAGGTTTACCTCTAACAGATTCCATAGATGCATCATCGAATTTTCCTGTAGATTTATTAATTTTTGAGTTAATATTAGAATCAGCTATGGAATTACTCAAACTTAAAGTGACATTAGGATTCTTGGTGTTAATTAACATTGTAGGACCAATGAACCTTTCTTTATATAGTTCCCTAAAATTATCACCTGGTTTCTGTTGACCACCATTCAATTTATAATCAAGACTAGATTCCTTAGCATTGGCCAATCTTGTCAGTTTATTAACTTTTTTAGGCTTTGGTTTCAGATCTAAGATCATCCTCAAGTTAGCATCCAGTTGAGACTCATTACCTGACCACGGGGTAGCATTAACTAATGATTGTGCATGTTTATTGTGTTTTAGTAAATTCTCCAGCTTAACATAAGCTAATTGATTTTGATATTGTGAATTATAGGTATTGTTAGTGATTTGATCTTGAACATTCTTATCAAGAATTGACTTATTAGTATGAGAAAGTTGTTCATTTAAAATCTCATTAAATCTATTAGCTAAAGCATGAGAATCATTAGATTTGTCACTATTTGTGGATTTGAATCGTTGTATTGGTCGAAGTACTTTATCTATTGAATACAGTGAAGACCTTTTGCAATACATTTGCCATTAAGAGATTCTCTATCGCTCTCAGTGATTTTATTCGCATTTATATTGTTCCTATAGAATATATGGCGAAAGATCCACTTTCGCTAATGTTACAAAAAAAAGGGTAACGGATTTCCTATTTCTATAATACCCAAAAAGAAGACACCAAAATATCAGATAAATCAATAGTTTTGTCAACTTCTTTTTATCTCTATTACCAAGTTGTAAAAGTATCACAGTTCCATTTTTTTTTTTTTTTTTTTTTTACTTTATTTTAAACTTTTACACTTTTTACACTTTTACACAATTTTTTTTTTTAATTTTTCACTCTTTTTTAACCTCTAATATAAATTGCTAAGTCATATTTACAAAGCGTAGAATATTAAAACACCAGAACCCAAAACCACAAGTAACAATATGAATAATTTCAAGAAAAACCAAAACACATCTTCTCTTTTACCACCAGCAGTTTGTATTAATTGGTTTTCTAAGTCAATATCATTCATAAACCTTACTTTATTTCTAGAAACTTTGGGTTCATGATCATAGTCATCATTGGAGTTTACTGAAGACACAGAATAGGAATAGTTTCTCTTATACCCGGTATCATTAGGGTTAACTTGACTTGTGGATCTGGACCTAGAGTTAATTTTATTTAAGTCAAGTTCTTGGTTAGTCATTATAGTAGGTAATACTGACACATTTGAGGTCTTTCTTGAAGGAACATTAGAACCATTTGGGCTTGGAGCAGCAGTATGTCCTGCATTTATATTGTTGTTATTATTATTAGAACCATTCATATTGTTCTTTTTATCATTACCTGGAAACTAACAACAGTAAAGAGTTCTTTTTTTTTTATTTGAAAGAAAAAAATGACACCGGTGGGGGAGTATTTCCTTTTTAATAAAGGTGGGATCGTCGTGCACCCACCGCAATATCAAGGGGGGGTTATGGCCTTTTGGTAATGCCGTACATTATCGCAAGGCTGTGATACCGCCTTTGTTAAAGATATTTATAGAGGAAAATTATTCCGAAAACTTTAAATGTTCCTGGACCAGAAGGGTCTTTAAAACCTTAATTGTAGTAAAATGCCAAATTATGATTCCACTTGAAACTGGAAGGAGGCGACCATGGTGAGAGATATTCCCACACGGCTGAAGTAAGGCGTGCGAGCAGAGCCTCGCAGGGACAATTTATTTGTCCTGTATTTGGAGAAAGCTTTTCATAGTAATGATATAAAAAATAGAGTCTTCTAGAAATACCAAATATCTACTGGGATCATTATAACCTGTTTATAGTGGACACTATTTTTAAGCTTTACGATGGTAATGTTACGATGTTAAATATTACGATAATGTTACGATGGTGGGTTGGATTGCTTCCCGTCCCCAACATGGGGATCTATTGTGATACCAATTCTTTTGCTATTTTTATTGTGATACCAATTCTTTTGCTATTTTTATTGTGGATCGGGTTCCGTTCCTTTATATAATGTCTCGCTTCTACAATAATTGCTGCTGACAATTTATCTGAATGAGAATTGAGATTGTGAGGAAATTTTAGTTGTGAGGTTGGGATTTCGCACACGCTAATTTTTCAGAGTCGTTGAGAGATATCCCTGATCAAAATAAATCGTTAATAATGTGGATTTTCGAATGGTGTATGTATAAGGCGAAGTTTGAGTATCAATGGAGATGAGTATAGTGAAGAGAACATAGAGAATTACATAATACGTGGATTTTCTTCAGTTGTGTTTTTTTGTTTCTCTTCTCTTTTCTCTTTTAGTTGACAACTCATTGGTTGATCGTCGGCTTTATGCCGTATTCTCTATTCTATACTAACACCCTCAGTTCAAGATATCTTGTCTTCCTTAGGACTATGGAATAAACATGCCAAGTTATTATTCTTAGGTTTAGATAACGCTGGTAAAACCACGTTATTACACATGTTGAAGAATGATAGATTGGCTACTTTACAACCTACTTTACACCCAACTTCTGAAGAATTGGCTATTGGTACTGTTAGATTTACTACTTTTGATTTAGGTGGTCATCAACAAGCCAGAAGATTATGGAAAGATTATTTCCCTGAAGTTAATGGGATTGTATTTTTAGTTGATGCTGCTGATCCTGAAAGATTAGCTGAATCCAGAGCTGAATTAGAATCTTTATTTAAGATTGAAGAATTGGCCAATGTTCCTTTCTTGATCTTGGGTAACAAAATCGATTCTCATAATGCTGTTGGTGAAATGGATTTGAAATCAGCTTTAGGATTATATAATACTACTGGTAAAGATACCGGTAAATTACCTGACGGTCAAAGACCTATTGAAGTCTTTATGTGTTCTGTAGTTATGAGACTGGGTTACGGTGAAGGTTTCAAATGGTTATCCCAATATATTTAGGCTTCACTCTAATGTGTTATCCCCGATATATTAGTGTTTTTATATAATTCTATGTATCTAAACTATGCATTTTACCTTTAGTCGCACACAAAATTTTCAGTAGTTTTCTAGAGTAACATAGTTTGATGCTCTTCTCATTTTTTTTTCTATAGTACTCATTTTTTTTTTTTCTTTATACTTTTTCCATTAGTAATCTAAAAATGAATAAAGCCGCTATTCATCCAGAGCCAAAGAAGTATAAGCCCCCAAAGGGACCTAAACCTATTCCAAGAAAGAATAAAAATACTATTGGTTTAGGTAGAACCATTGCTAATCAAAGACGATTAGAGAATGATATTCAATTTTTACCTGATGGTGAAATGAGATTTACTACCGATAAAAAGGAAGCTGAACATGTAAAATTACAATCAAAGACACAAGAAAATTCTTTGGATGAATTTTTAAGTACTGCTCAGTTGGCAGATACCGATTTCACTGCCGATAAAAAGCTGCAAATTAAGATCATTAAGGTTGGAAATAGTTCTATTGTTAGTCAATCAGGGTTATTATCACCAGAAGAAATGGAACAATTAAGAATAAAACATCAAATTTTTGAAAATAAATTAATCATTCCAAAAAGACCCAAGTGGGATAGATCACAGACAAGAATGCAAATTGAACGTCAAGAAAATTTGGCATTTTTAGATTGGAGAAGAGACTTAGCCCATTTGACTGAAAATAATGATTTAATTTTAACTCCTTTTGAAAGAAATATTGAGGTTTGGAGACAATTATGGAGAGTTGTTGAAAGAAGTGATTTAGTGGTACAAATTGCTGATGCTAGAAATCCTTTATTATTCAGATCAGTTGATTTAGAATCTTATGTTCAAAGTCTAAGTCGCCCAGAAGAAAACCAAGAAAAAACCAATTTGCTTTTAATAAATAAATCAGATATGTTAAGTAAATATCAAAGGGCTGAATGGGCTAAATATTTCATTTCCCAAAATATCAATTTTGTTTTCTTTTCTGCTGCCAGAGCCAATGAATTATTAGAACAAGAAAATGAACAAATTGAAAAGGCCATCCACCACTATAGTAATGAAAACACCGCTGTTAATGATTTGACTAATGATAATGACCATGATAATGAAATTATTGATAAGCAATTATTGTCTAAAATTAAGATTTTGACCATTGATGAATTAGAAAACTTATTTATTGAAAAAGCTCCCAAATTTCAATATGATCCTAATCGTCCTGATAGAAAAATTCAAATTGGTTTAGTTGGGTATCCAAATGTTGGTAAATCATCTACTATTAATGCTTTAGTAGGATCTAAAAAAGTATCAGTATCTGCCACACCTGGTAAAACCAAACATTTTCAAACCATTCATTTAACTAAAGACATTCTTTTATGTGATTGTCCAGGTTTAGTTTTCCCTAATTTCGCTTACACCAATGGTGATTTAGTATGTAATGGTGTCTTACCTATTGATCAATTAAGAGAACATATCCCACCTAGTTCAATTGTTTGTCAAAGAATTCCTAAATATTATTTGGAAGCTATCTATGGTATTCATATCAATATCAAAAAGGTTGAAGATGGAGGTAATGGTGAATATCCTACTGCTCATGAATTGTTAAATGCTTATGCTAGATCTAAAGGTTATATGACGCAAGGGTTCGGAACTGCTGATGAACCTAGAGCTGCTAGATATATCTTAAAGGATTACATTAATGGTAAATTATTATTTGTGAATCCTCCACCAGTGAAATTAAATGATAAAGAATGGACCATTCCTTCTGTTGAAGAACAAAGAGAATTCAACAAAGAATTATATAAATTATCAACTTTACCAGAAACAAGACAGAAACAAATCAGACAAGCTATGGCTAATAAGAACTTAGACATTGACGAGTTTGATTTAGCTAGAGACTTGTCTAAATTGAATTTTTCTATGCATATTGGTGAGAGTAATGACAGTTCTCATCCATCTACAAGGTTCTACGGTGGTAGACAAGCAGCTTTAGAAAGTGCTGGTGATGACTTGGATAATGAGTTTTTCAATATGAATAATGTCAAAGGTAAAGTCGCTGGTCCTTTCCATAAACAACAAGTTGAAGGATCTGGTAATAAGAAACATAACAAGAAGAATAAGAAAAATCAAAAGAAAACTAGAGTCGTGAACTATTAGTTCCAGTGATGATGATCATCTGTCATACTTTATGAGTCATTCTCGGTCATAAGCTAAATTGTATTCGTACGAAAAATTGGTCCGAAAAAGTCGTACGAAGAGTAAAAAAAAAATGTCATCTTTGCAGCATTTTCGTACAGGATTATCCCAAAGTAGTATCAAATGAGTAATTATTCATCAATTTGGTTGCTAAAAAGAACACCAGTAATATGACACATTTGGAGAATTTAATGACAGATTTTAATATCTGGAAGTATATAAACCCCATCTAAACCCTATCAACATGATATTATTATAATAAATAACATTATGAAGTTTTCAAGCGTAATATTATTAATAAGTCTTTGGACTGTTGCAAGCACTCTAGCTATAGCAGAACCATTTGATGTTCAGGCTCTTCAGGTTAGACAAAGACCACCAGAGATTGATCCTGACACGGGATTAAGTCATAATGGAGCACAACTTCAGTTTGACAGTGAAACAGAACAGGCCTTATCGATAGACGGAGTTCATTCAAAGACTAATGGTACAGCAACAGTATCATCAGAATCACCAGGAAACCAACTACGAGTTAACAGTCAATGTTTCATATTGCTTACAGTAATACTATATATGGTTTGAAGGAATATAACAAGGAAACATTTTCCCCTATGGATTCAGTTAGTATTTTAGATATTTTACTTAATATATATATATAAATGTATATATACATTGATTCTGTTCATTGATACTACCTCTCATCTCTACTTCTACATCTCTTCTGCTTCTGCTTCTGCTTCTGCTTCTACAATACAATTCAAGATAATACTTTTATATTAAATATTTAAGATATCTACAATTAGTATAATCTGAAAGATGGACCCATAGTTGATTTAATAACTAAGGAGCTAACATTTTGCCAGTGTTTCTTTAATAAAGAAACTAAGAAGTTGGTAGATAATAAGATTTGGTGAACTAATTCTTCATCAGTCATTTCAACATTACCAACGGCAACAGCTAAACATAAGACCTTCTTTAATTGGAACTTAATGGTGGATCTAACATCGGTGATCTTAGAGTATAAGTCATCACTGTGAGAAACTGGGGTTGGGAACTTACCAGCTTTAGATAATTGAGGACCTAACAATCTTGGAACTTGTTTAATTAAGACTTCAGAAGCAATGAAAGCGTGGTATTTCTTAGCTAATTTCTTAATTAATTTTTTGTTCTTGTTTAATTTTTTCAAGTCATCGACAGACATAGCATCAACACCAACAGATTTAGCTCTGTCAACATCGAAAGCATCACCAAAGATACAGATGGTCATGTTTGGTCTTGGGACAACTGGTAATCTTAAAGTACCAGAGAAACGTTTATCTCTTTGAGGGTCATAGTTCTTTAAACCAATTTGTAATTCAACGGTTTCTAAGAAGTTTCTCTTCTTAGTTTCGTTGGAGTGTTCTAATAACTTTTGAACGTTTTCACGAACGTGTTGAGCAGTGATTTTAGACATCTTTCTAGATTATTTCGTCTCCCAAAGAACTTGGTAAATTTAACTGATTCGACGAGGATAAAGAGTAAAAAAAATTCTAGTGAAAAATTTCTAGATGAGAAAGGGCCAGTGCGATGCCAGAAAAAAAAGTCACCAAACAAACACGTGACAAAGGGCGCGAGCCCCACCCATCAACGCGTATACTTTCTATTTGATAAATGAAGCATATACAACATCTAAACATCTATACATGCTTCAGATTTATCGGGGAGTACGAGCATTGTCGTCTAGCTGTCCCCAAAGTGCTAGTTTTGTGAATGTGAATGAAAAGTTGAGGAAACCGGGTCAGAAGTTGACCAGACAGGAAACAATTGAAAAGAATAATATGTTAAATCAAAGTAAGTTATACCATATAGATAGCGATATTGGAATATTTAACTCCAAAGTTACAAAAGTATTGGATTTGGGATATGTACCAGGAAACTGGTTGCAGTTTTCCAAATTTAGATTGTGTGATATACATGGTTTGGAAGAGTCTAAAATAGCTACTAAGTGTTGCTTATTGGGGTTTGATATTTTATTCGGTACTCCACCCATGGGTACTTCAACTATTCAAGGTAATATGTTTTCCAAGACTGCTCACAAATCAATCGAAAATCATTTTAAAGACTATGAATTGAAAAGACAATTACGTTTAAGGTCGGAAAGTCAAGACTTTCAAAGATCTTATTTTGCCAAGGAACAAGCAGATAATCATGTAGAAGAAGAGATCAGTCATTTAGAGGAAACACTAGAGAAAACATCACTTATTGAAGAGTTTAACTATAAGCCTCAAGTTATTTTAAGTGATTTGGGTTCTCCTTTCTTACAAGAGAGAGGTTTTTTCAACAACACCAATTCTCGTCCTTACTATAGATTCTTTTCCAATAATGCTTTAAAACAACCTATTATTGATAAATTGAAATCGTCATTTGATCTAGCAGATGCATGTATGGTTTTAACTTGTGATATCCTTGAAAAACACGGGACATTAGTACTAAGATTGCCAAGAATAAGTAAAGATGATCCTGAGTTGTTAATAATCAAAAACCGGTTACAATTGATCTTTGAGGAAGTTATTGAATGGTGCATAGACAGAGATGCATGGGAAAATATACCAGCAGGGGAATTGTTTTTCATTTGTAAAAACAAGAAACATGATAGTGCTGATAAACGAAAAGTTTTCGCTAAACTATAATGACGTTATGACTTTAAAAATTGTGTATTTTTATTTATTGTATATAGTGTAGAATTAACAAACATTTACTTACATATATATATTTTTTTCTTTTTGTTTTATCAATTTATGATCATAGATCGCATTATGTTTCAATTTCCCTAGTGGTATCTTCAGCTGGTTCATTAGATTGAGGACCATCCATATCAATTAAACTTTCTGTAGGATGATCACTTGTACCATTACTATTCAAGTTCATATTGTCAAGATCAGAAATTAATCTTTCACTGATTTTAGATTTATTAATGGAAGTTAAGTGAGATCTCCAGGATTCCATAGTTTGGGGTAATTTTGATTTATCATTGTAATTGACTCCCAAGAATGCAGCTTCAGAATATTTACCACTCTTCATCAATAAATCTAAACATTTTTCGGTATTACCAGTTAACCACCATGATTGCCAGGCTATATTATATTTACCATTTGCTTCACAAGTTTCAGCCAACTTAACCAATTCAGCCTTGTTGTTTGATGATGATAATAACAATAATAATGAAGAGTAATCATTAGCTAACCAGAAACAATCTTTGGCTAATTTAATTTTCCATTGACTTAATGTTAAATCACCTAATTTTTTCCATTTAGATGAATTAGCTAAAGCAGTAGAAGGGTTTTCCTTTTGGTTAGTATATAATAAATTATAGGCTTGGGATAAATCATTTTTAGTAAGACATATTTGAAATTTAGAATCAAAATCTTGTGATAAGGAATAGGATAAAGATAAATAACCTAATTTTTCAAAGAATCTTGATAATTGATTTAATTCTGTCTTACTAAATCCGTTTAAGGAATTAGAGTATTCTTCAGATAAGTTATCCATAGTGATTGTTGATAAATCAGGAATGGCTTCCCCAGATTCTTCTTCAACCACTTCACCAGTAGCAAATTGTTCCAAATCACCTCTCATGACTAAAGTTTGTAATTCCAAAACATCTGAATTAACAAACCATGAAACAACATTGAAAGATTTATCGATCAAATATAATTTACCTTCAGAACCAGCTTTATAACCAATGATGTAATACTTGTGATCGAAATGACCCAAGTTTATGACTTCACCACCAACAAAGTAATTTAATCTATTAGTACTGGCAGTAGTATAAATGAATACATCTCCAATAAATTTACCTGATAAAATGGCTTCTGATGTTGGTAAAGTGTAGAGAACATCAAATGAAGATTCAGCCCCTTCTTCAGGATCCAATTCATCATTATTATAGGTTTCTTCAAAGATTTCATGATTATAACTTAAAAAGTAAGTTTCATCATTCTTCTTCGAAGGAAGGTTTGATTCTGAAGGACCTGAAGAGGTAACAATAGCTAATAATTCACCATTATCAGACCAAACAACATCTTGAATTTCATCATCAATATCAACTCTTCTAACCAATTTACCATATTCCCAATCATAAAATGATATACAACCTTCCAGTTTAATACCTAATAAATAACCAGTAAAGATTTTATCAGCTTGATAATTCAAATCAATAGTAAATGCTTCTTCAAAGTTTTTGAAAACTTTAACTGATAAGGAACTTTCTCTTATAGCAAAAGAACAGTTATTAGAAAAATCATGAGAATTCCAACTGAAATCAAGAGCTTTACCATAAGTTTTAGATCTCCAAGCTAAGGCGGTATAAATGATATATTCACCATCACCACATACAGAAACAAATCTACCATTTGGAGAATGAGTTAAGGATTGAGGATAAATTTCTATAGATCCTAATTCTCTTTGTTGTAATGGTAAAGGTTCACCATCTTTCAACCCATCAGTAATATTTGGTTTTAAAATGGATTGATAAACGTCAGAATTCTTAGCATAAATCAATTTATTATTGGAGTCCATGGAGTATAAAGGTTCTTCATTACCTAATTTGGCAATGACATAACCAGAATCACAACCTACAGCTATTAAATTAGATTTAGCTAATATAGCGACACACCAAACTCTTTCTAAACTATAATTGATAGATTTTTCTAATTTGAAGGTATTGGAGTTCCAAAACTTAACGGTACCATCTTCAGAACCAGAAACAATCAATGGTAATTCCGGATGGAATATAGCAAAAGAAACATTGGATAAATGACCCTCTAAGATAGCAACACAAGATTTGGTTTGATAATCCCAGATTTTAATGGTTTTATCATCAGAACATGTAATCAAATAAGGTTTATCAGATTGAGGGTAATAATCAGCATAATTTACCCCTTTAGCATCATGGGCTACCATAGTGTAATTGGGGACTGAAGAACCTAAAGACCAAATCTTAACGGTTCTATCTAAACAAGCAGTAGCAAAAGTATTTGGATCTTTAGGATTAAAATTAACCGACATAATATAATGTTGATGGCCTTCAAAGACTTGTTCCAACTTCCAATTGTTTTCCCAATCCCACAATCTAACTGTCAAATCATCAGAACAGGTTAATACATAAGGTTTAGTTGGATGAATAGAAATCCCTCTAATATAATCAGGATGAGCTTCAAATTGGGTAATCTTTTCTCCTGTGTTATAATTATACACTCTAAGATGGAAATCATCTGACCCAATAACAATCCAGTTCTTTCTGGCCACAAACTTCCCAGTTCTAACTGGCAATTCTGTTACTTGAATAGATTTAACTAATGTATTGGTAGCATACGACCAAATCTCTACTTTACCATTATATAAAGTAGTCAAGACCCATGGTTCAGACGGATGGAAATCCATCCCCTTTACTCTCTCGGACCGGGTAGAAAATTGTTTAACAACGTCCAATTTCATATTTAATTTATTAAACAAGTACTTTTCCTTGTTGTTGTTAACACGCTGACGGGTTTTTGATTTCACCAAAATTCACTTTGAGGCGCGCACGCTCACTTTCTGTCTCTGGCTGCAATTGAGGATTAGGAGAGATTGTTAGTGATTAAAGAGAGTAGAGAAGTTGTTATTGTATCACGTCTATTACCACATTACCACATTACTATTAAACTATTAACATTTAGGGGACAAATTCAAAACACGTTTTCAATGCTGGTTCTTTTATCTTTCCTGTATTGTTTTTCTAAAGCTTCCATGTTTCGAGTGTATTTCATCCATTCAGTGGTAAACTTTTGATTAGAGAATTTATCCACGATTTTAGATGCATTATATCTCATTTGGGATAAGTTTGAATCAGAAATTAGGGTTGGGGTTTCTATGAAACATGTTTTCAATAATTGACTTAAGGAAGGATAATCAATGGTTTTGGTATTATCAGTGGGATGTTTAAAGGTTAATAAATCAGAGGATTCTGATTGTATGTTTGGGATGAAATCGGGGTCAATTTCACTCTTGAAGAAAAACCCGGTATCATTATGCCAAGTGTTTGATAACTCTCCATTGACATTGGTAGCGATATCTAATAAAGGACCAGCAGACGCATGAACCATAGGTATCACACCATTAGCTAAGTATTCTACAACTCCAATACCAAAATGTTCATTCCACATTGAATTCAAGCCAAACTTGACAATTGAAAGTTGATGCAAGATTTCATCATAGGAACAATCAATGATAAATTCCACCATATCCTGTAATTGCAATTCATTCACCAATTGTTTAAGGTGATTAAGAGTCTCAGTATCATCGTCACTTCTACAAGATCCAAGGAATACTAAAACTGGTAATTGTTTAACACTGACTTTTGCATGATTGAATTCAGTCAAGAATTTTTTATACTCTAACAAGATCAATTCATGTCTCTTTTCAGGTCTAAATTGAGCAATGTAAATCATCTTATTCTCTCTAATAGTGGTAGTATTTTTAATTGTCAGTAATTCATCACCACATGGAGGGTATAAAATATCCAAGGTTGACCCCAAGTTTTCATTTAAAAACCAAATCTTTTTCATATGATTAAAAGTCCAAGAACCGTTAGTTAAGGTGATATCTACTAATGATCCCAAGTAAACATAGTAATAATATAAAACTGACCAATAAATCAACTTAAACATTTGAACAATATCATGACCAGTGAATCTAAACATCTTAAGTTGATCAAAACTGAATTCTTTGAATTTCAACTTACCAAACATATCATCTTGAAGAATTGGGTAGTGAACATAGGCAACAATTGGAGCTTTCAAAATAGCATGAATAAAATAGTAACCACCAGGTAAACCAATAGTATCGACCCAAATATCAGGAGACAATTCAAAAAGAGCCTCTAAAGTTAATAAAGCAGTACCAAACAATTGACCAATTAATGTAAAGTGTTTCCAGTAATTATTATCGATTAATCGATTGAATCTTCGAAGATAAATAAACACAATTCTTTTCTTATCACAAAAATTAACTTTAAATTTAGATTCAGCCTTATCAATAATCTTACTTGGTTCTTCTAAATTACTAGTGTAGACAACAGTGATATTTTTATCATTAGATAATAAAGTAGCAGAAACTGCTTGCCATAACACTTTTTCACCACCTCCACCATTATTAGCATAAGGATGGAAAAATCCATACAAGATTTTCCGTCTAGGATCATCAACAGATCTATGTTTTAAATTTTTCAAGAAAAAATTATCTTCATTCTTTTTATCTTCAGGGTAAATTTTCAACTTATTATTAGCGAAATTATTATACGTAGAAGGGTTCTTGGATGATGCAACTAATCTCTTTCTATAACTTGATCTTTTGATTCCTACCTTTAAGTAAATCGATTTAGGGTATTCAATATTGTCTTTAATCTTATCAGACCAATTATGAGTAGGGACAAGAAAGAATCTTGGTAATGCTACATTAATAACTTGAATACATCCATATCCAATGAACACTAAAATGAACAAAATAAATACAATTGTCATGATAAACAGTAACTGAAGAAGAAAAAAAAGAAGGAAAAGAAATGAAAAATTCAAAAAAATAATTACCGAAAAAATTCGTTCCCTTTTATATTTCCCTATAATCGATATTTCTGATATCTTTAGATTAATTTTCTTTTTCTTTTTCTTTACTTTATCAATCGCCTTATGGAGATGTCCGCAGCGATAAATGCAAACCTTCGGTGATCCCCAGGTCATATGACTCCACGCACATGACCAATATCTCTTCTTGGGCGTGTTTCATTAACCTTCCTATTTAGGAATAATTACCTTGTCTCTCTAAACGCGTTATAATAAACTACAATAAAAATTTTTATATAACCAGTTACCTCCTTTTTCTATATAGCAACTAAGCAAGAGGTTTTATATAAACTATAGAGACCCTTAAAAGTAGTTTGTTTCAGTTGACATACACAAGTGTATTGGTAATAGTTTTCAGGCTTCAGTTTTCAGGCTTCAGTTTTCAGGCTTCAGATTCCAGTCAGTGAAAGAAGGGTTAGAGAAGAGGTTTATCTCGCTTACTTTTTTCTTTATTACCATTCATCATATCTAAAGTCTTTATCTAATATTATCTATTGGATATATCTGCATGCATTCTAATCAAAATATGAACACATTGAAAGAAACCAATTTAAATACATCACCAGGAATGTCACCAAATAATAATGTTAATGGAGGAGGAGTGTCTACGATGGAAATGGATAATTCTATGATGTCTAATTCTTCAGGTGAAGGGAAAAATAAAACACCTTTAAGAAAAGATGAATTAGAAAAAATTGCTAAGCAGTTAAAGAAAAAGTTATCTAAAGCATCAATAACTGCCAAACAATCATCTGGTTCTAATAATTCCAGTAATAAATCTAGTCCCATGAAAAATTATATGGTTAATAAGTTACCTCCATCGGGGACTCCAAGCAAACATAACTTATTATCTTCATCACCAAACCTGTTATATTCTCCTAATAATAAATCCCCCACACAAATGAGATCTTCAGCTGCTGCATCATTGTTATCATCGTCTCCTTTAAAGAATGATGGTGAAGAATTAAATGATTCTCCTACAAAAAAATCAGGTTCTCCCACCTCAAGGAAACCCACTATGGTTTTACAATCACTTGCAACACCAGAAAAACATGCTGGCCATCAATCTTTAAAACCATCACCTCCGTTATCGAATGGTCGTGGTGGTGATGACAGTAATAACTCCAATAATGCAGGACAAACCACCCCTCCTTTACCTAAAAAGCAATTGGATACTTCAGGAAACATGCCTAGTAACAACGTTTTACGGACTCCAACTCAAACCAAATCTAATAATTATAATGATGAAGAAGGTGCTGATTTATTAATGTATTTAGCTACATCTCCATCCCCAGCCAAATCATTTTTCCCTAATACTCCAAGACTTCACAATAATCAAGGTGGTCAAGGTGAAAGTAATCAAAATGGTAATCATTTCCATTCTTCAGCTCCAAATTCATCGCAATTTTCTGCCCATAAACATACATCATCAGCTTCATCAGCAAATTCATTTATAGCTCCACCTCCACCATTAACACCAAAACGCCATATCAATTCCAATTTATCATCTAAGACACCACAAAACAGATTGACTCCTTCAGTTAATCTATTCAGTAGTAGTTTAAATCCTAATTCATCTAATCTTCCATCTTCAGGGTTGGCATTAACTCCTGCTGGATTCAATATGAATGACTACGTCAATTTTTTCACTCCCTCACCTGGTGGAGCCAATTTAAACAATAATCCAAATAGCAGCATTGCTAGAAACTTGTTGAAAACACCTGATTTTAATAACTTACTAAACAATCAACCAGGGTCCAATCCTAATAATAAACAAAATGTCGACGGTAAGATGATTAATTTTGATAAGGTAGGATTATTTAAGAATCCTGAATCAAAGGATTAGTTGATTCAGGATTAGTTCAACATATCACATCACATCACATTTTATTATTCTTTTATGTTTCGGTTGCAATATTCAATTCATGTATAATAGCATTTTGTTAATTGTTTTCTCACTTGCTTTAATACCTAGAAATAAATACTTTAAAACAATTATAAATAATTAAGAAGAAAGCATTTGTTAAGACATGATCGCATATTTTGACTTCTATAAATTTCTCTATTCTCTATATAAAGTTATCACCATTATAGTAGTTTTTTTTTGCGGTTATAATTTAGCGAGGAAAAAAAAAGAAGTAAGAAAAAAAATTTTATTATCATGAGTGAAGTAAAAGACATTGAAGATAAAGTCAAAGATATAAAGATTGAAGGGGAAGCAAACGCAGACCAATCAAATGAAAATGTAGAAGAAAGAACTGAAGAAGGCGAAAAAAAGAAGAAGAAAAAGAAGAATAATAACAAAAAGAAAAAGAAGTTGGTCTCTATTGATAGTCTGTATCCAGAAGGGATCTTTCCAGAAGGGAAATGGATGGAATATCCATTGGAAGTTAACAGTTACAGAGTTACTGACGAGGAAAAAAGACACTTGGACAGACAAGATAATGAAAAATGGCAAGATTTCAGAAAAGCAGCAGAAATCCATAGAAGAGTCCGTCATAAAGCACAATCAAGTCTTAAACCTGGTATGACCATGACCGAAGTGGTTGATTTGATCGAAAACTCAGTCAGAGCATACAGTAACAACGAGCACCCCAAAAAGGCAGGGATTGGGTTCCCAACAGGAGTTTCATTGAATCATTGTGCTGCTCATTATACTCCTAATGCTGGGGATAAGGTGATATTGAACTACGAAGATGTGATGAAAGTGGATATTGGGGTTCATTGTAATGGAAGAATTGTTGACTCTGCATTTACTTTCACTTTTGATGATAAATATAATAGTTTATTGGAAGCAGTTAAAGATGCCACCAATACTGGGGTTGGTACTGCTGGGATTGATGTTAGATTGAATGACATAGGGGAAGCCATTCAAGAAACTATGGAATCTTACGAATTGGAACTCAATGGGAAAACTTACCCTATAAAATGTATCAAAAACTTGAATGGACACAATATTTTCCCCCATTCCATTCATGGTGATAAATCGGTTCCTCTCTATGCTAATGGAGATATGACCAAAATGGAAGAAGGGGAAACATTTGCCATAGAGACTTTTGGGTCTACAGGAAATGGGTATGTGATTTCCGATGGTGAAGTAAGTCATTATTCTTTAAACACTGACGTTGATACTCCAATTCCTTCAGAAGGAGCTAGAAAATTAAGAGATGTAATTGATTCCACTTTTGGTACTTTACCTTGGTGTAGAAGATATCTCGATAGAATTGGTCAAGAAAAGTACTTATTAGCCTTGAACCAATTGGTTAGAGCAGGAATAGTTAATGATTATCCACCATTATTCGACGCCAAAGGAAGTTATACTGCTCAATATGAACACACTATATTATTGCATCCTCACAAAAAGGAAGTAGTTAGTCAAGGTGATGACTTTTAAATACATTAGGTAATTGAAACATAATAGTAATATTATTAAATAAGAAATAACAAACAAACAAAATCTCTCTTATAATTTGTGTTCAGGTGATTCTATTGTTCGTCTCATAGCCATATAAAAATTTCACACTACAACCAAAATGCGCGCAGTTTTCCCACAGAGATTTAGTTTCACTCCTTTTTTCATATTAGTTGTTATTAATCTATCGACTTGATCCAATATGGAAGTACAGCCAGATATTTTAGAGTTTAAAGGTATGTGTTTTTGAAGTTTTGTTTTGATGATGATAGGAAAATCAATAATGGTTTTGATTTAAGAATGAGTTCAATCGAGACGGATCATCGATGCAATCAGTTTGACGTGTTTTGACGTCGAGAATATGATGTAATTAGGTAATCGATTAGAAGATTAAATTTCCCTGTCACTAACTACACCAAAACACTATAAAATATAAATTTGTAACTTTAGTTTTACTAACGGGTTTCTTTTTAGGCAACTTTCTTAAGGCCAATACTGAATACTTGACCTTGACTAATTCGTCCTCAGGACCATTAGCTTTTAAAGTTAAGACTACTGCACCTAAATTATACTGTGTTAGACCTAATGCTAGTATTATTCAACCGGGTGAATCCATTAAGGTGTCTATTATCTTACAAGCTTTTAGCCAACCTTTAGGTAAGGATTACAAATGTAAAGATAAATTTTTAATAGTTGCATTACCTTGTCTCCAAGGATCTGATCCATCTAATGTTTCCGACTACTGGAGTACTTTAGAAAAGGAAAATAAATCTAAGTTGATTTCTAAAAAATTGAGAGTAAACTATGTTATTGATGATTCAGCTACTGCTGATGACACTCAATATGATTCACCTGCTAAAGCTGAAGGTGGTGATGTAATAGATACTGATTCTGGAGCTGGAGCTGCTGGAGCTGCCGGGGTTGGAGCTGCCGGGGTTGGTGCCGGAGCTGCTGGTGCCGCCGCTGCCTCTGGTGATTCCAGTAAAGAGGCTGCTACTTCTTCTGGTGTAGCTACCGCTGTCGATGACTCAGAAATATCTAATAGAAAAACTCCTGCTTCCAATGAATTGGATGATTCCTACAATCAAATTAATAAATTGTCAGAAAAATTGGATAAATCTGAAACTTCGACTACTGAAAAGTCATCTGCTGCTGATGACATATCATCTAAAACTGATGAACCTTTTGGAGGTGTATCTTTTGTAGCTACCGTGGTATTAATGCTTCTTGCTTTCCTTATCGGTTGGTTAATCTTTTAATTGTGTGTATAATCAGAATATTTTCAGAAAATAGTGAACGCTGATAAAATTTAAACCCCAAAAAATTTGAAGAAATAATAAAATAAAATAAAATAAAAAAAAATATTGAAGGAATATTCTTGTATTGTTGTTATATATTTCTAGTTGCTTTATAACTGTTTCTACTATATAGGAATGTATATTTAAACACACACCGAGGAGAGTGTATTAATATATACATTAACTAAGACTCATCTTCTAATCTTCTTAATAAATAATTTACTTCTACCTTCTTGGTTAAAGGAATTATATAATCCCTGTACAATTCAGCAATGATATTAGGATCAACTTTAGATTGTTTGTTTTGACTATACTTTAAACTGGGATCCACACCATAATTTTCTGCTTTAATAACCAATCTCTCTAAAATCTTATCTTCTACGGCTTTATTGGTAATTGTGGCTTCAATGGATGCAATATCTCTTTGTTTAATGTATTTAGTGTAGGTTTCTTTATCTAATTGATACTTGACTTCAGCAACAAACTTACCAAAATGGATTCTTCTAGAAATGGCTTGTAAACATTCGACATCAGTTGTAGACACAGAACCAAGATTTTCTGGTTGTTCACCAAGTCTACAAGATACTTTAGGAACTATATCATTAACATAAAACAGCTTGATTTCATCATTGACATTGATTTCATCAGAATAAGAGGCTAAAATCTTTGGATAATTGACTGGCGGAAGTATCATCGGAAGTAAATCATTAGGGAAAAATGGGGTTTCATCTGGGGCTTCGTATCTTCTCACTTGGGAGTGAGTTCTTTCCATTTGAAGTAAGAACCAATCAAGCATAGAACCATCAAAATTGGGAATATATCTCTTATTCTCGTACACTGAAGGAGAGGAAAAAAATTGTGATCTTTCTATTAAATTGAACACAATGGTTTCTTCCATCCGGACCAATGCTTGACGAATATTATTTAATTCTAAAACGGTGTCTGGCTTTAAAAAGTCCATGGTGTAGTAGTAATTGATTTATGACTCAATTTCGCGTTCAACTATAGACTATTTACAATTAATATCGGCTGGGGAGAATGAAAAACATATTCAATTTTGTAGCAAATAATTTTGTTTTTTTTTTTTTTTTTTTTTTTTTTTTTTTTTTTTTTTTTTTTTTTTTTTTTTTTTTTTTTTTTTTTTTTTTTTTTTTTTTTTTTTTTTTTTTTTTTTTTTTAATTTTTTTTCTAACTTAAATTGTCTGTTGTTTCAGTCTTCTCTACTTCTCTTCTTGCAAAATCAGTTAGAAGAGCAGCATCTTGTTTCTCCATATCTTTAAGTTTCTCATCATCTTTGATATTAGATCTTCTATGAATTAATAACCGTCTTAATCTGGAAAATCGAGTATTGGGTTCTCCTTCTATGTTATAGCTATTATTGAGATCTTGAAGTGACTTTAAATTATTCAAATGAATTTGGGTTTGGGCTTCTTCTGTTCTATCTAACGCCATCATAAATTGAATGGAAGTTGAAATTACCATTACTACCAATACTCCAGCCAAAATTTTGTACTTGTTTCTGTCAAACTCTTCCTGTGTGGGTGGATCACGTTCGTACTTCATACGATAGTAATCTTCCCAAGTACCTGCCCGCCAAAACTCTTGGTCCTTGTCAAATCTATACTTTGATCTATGTGCATTAGCCATTCTATATGCATCGAAAGTCGACGTAGACTCTGGTTTGTACTTCAGCCAGTCTGTTGTATTGTATCTTCCATAAGCCACTCTTTTTCGAGGATCCTTGAGTAAATCGTATCCTGATTGAATAGCATCAAATCGCTGTCTCTTGGTCTCAGGGGTCATAAGTTTATCCGATTCATCATATAACGATAATTGGTTACAAACATCAGGATGATATATCTTCACAAACTTGTTATACTTTTGCCTAAGGAGCTTATTGAATTCCATAGTCGATAAACTAAAGTCTTTATCACTGACATTGAATATCTCTTGAGGAGATGGTTGCTTAGATTTAGGCCATGGATGGAGATCATGTCTATCGTGGAAACTCAGAACATTACTAGCAGTAGCATAGAACTTGACAAAGTTAATTACATTCACGTTAAACAACTTTGTAGGAGCTTCAAGTCCGGTTAATACATGCATTAAGGAAGAATGATAATATAATACAAAAAGGATCAATAAGGTTCTAAGTGCGACCCCGGATTTACTGAGTGTCACTAACTATCTATTACTATTTATACAGCTATGAAATACAAATGTTCTACAATGATGCAATAAGTTTAGCAGGGAAGCTACGATCAATAGCCTTAATTGGCTTACCCAATTTGAACACGTTTTGAATGAACCCTTCATCGTCCAATACGACTAAATCGGCATCACAACCTTCATTAAGGAACCCTTTTTGGGCCTCAATTCCTAAAGATTTCGCAGGATTGTTGGTGGCAGTTTTAACTGCTTCTGCCAACGTTATTGGGGTCCATTTGTACAAATTTCTAACACATTGAGCCAAAGAAGTCCCTGAACCAGCCAAAGTTTTGGTGCCTTCTAAGTACAACTTAAACCCTTCCTTGACAATGTTTCTGTTATCCCATTTGTAGGTACCATCAGGTAATCCAAATAAGAAGATGGCGTCTGTAACTAATACACATTTACTAGGATGAGATCTGTAGGCCAAAGCAGCCATGGAAGGGTCCACATGGACTCCATCACAAATGATTCCAAAATAAGGGGTTTCTTGTGAAATGGGAGTATTAATTAATCCAACCACTCCAGCGTCTCTATGATGGGGTTGAGGCATAGCGTTATACAAATGAGTGATCATGGTACACCCTTGATCAACGGCTTTGAGACCAGTTTCATAGTCAGTGTTTGTGTGACCAATGGAATAAATCACATCTTTTTCTTTTAAGTAAGGAATGATGTCTAATACACCAGGGATTTCTGGGGCGGCAGTAACTATAGTGACATTTTCCAACAAGTTTTGTTCTCCATAAACATGATCAATCTTCTTGGTTCCTTGTTTAGCATCAACAAATGTTTCAGTAGGATGACATCCCTTTTTAATAATGTTGATAAATGGACCTTCACAATGAGCACCCAAACTATCAGTTTCGGCATCTCCCCGAGATTTTTTATACACAGGTAATACTTTTTCATAGACTTCGGGGAAATTGGAAGTAATAGTAGGACATACTGATGTCACACCACTAGATAAGAATTTCTTCATCACATCATGATAGAATAATTTAAATTCAGCAACTTGTTCAGGAGTACTATTCAGATTTAAGTCTGAAAAATTCAACCCATAAAATCCATTATTCTGAATATCAATTAACCCTGGAGCGAGATACTTCCCGTTTAAGTCAATAGTCTGTACTGGTCCCGATGGCTTACCACAGATGGTACCAGCAGTATTATCAACGTACAAATCACGGTTGTAGTAAGTTATCCCGTTGTCTATTAAATGACAGTTGGTGAATCTTGTATAGGACATTGTAAAGATTAAGGAATAAAATATAATCTAATAGAATATAATTTAATTTAGTGAAATAAAATAAAATAAAATATAATAAACCGGAACTTAAATGAAAAAAATGAAACCTGGCTACTATATACAGGTCTTAGATAAGGAAATCTCAATCAGTAATCCAATAATCCAGTAATACAGTATTAATAACAATAGTATTCAACAATATCTAATGTTATTTCCCAAATACAAATGCTATTATGAATAATGAGTTTCTTCTGGAACGTTTTGCCGACCTTTATATACTTATGCCCCTATGATCCTGGTCATGTTGCAGTAACCACATGAGTCCCATGTAACATTGAATCTAGCGGTGAGCGCACGTTTTTCAATACCGAAAATATGCAACCTCGGGAAATTTCCCCGATTGCAACGTCACATAACAATAACAGTTTGGGTTATATAAAAGGTGACTATTCCTTGGTTTAGTCTTCAAATTACCTAACTTAATGAGACAAGCAGTGTTTAGTACAGCCGATGATACATCCACTTATGTGGCTCAATACATCATGAACCGAATTAATGCGTTTAATCCCACTGCTGATAAGCCCTTTGTTATGGGGTTACCTACGGGGTCATCACCAGAAGGCATCTACAAGAAGCTTATCCAATACAATAAAGAAGGAAGAGTGAGTTTCCGGAATGTGGTTTCTTTTAATATGGATGAATACTTGGGATTACCACCAACTAATGATCAAAGTTATCATTACTTTATGTACAATAAATTTTTCAACCACATTGATATTCCTAGAGCCAACATTAATATATTGAATGGATTGACTAATGATATAGAGGCTGAATGTAGAAACTACGAAGCCAAAATCAAAAAGTATGGTCGGATTCATTTATTTTTAGGAGGTATGGGAGTTGAAGGTCATTTAGCCTTTAATGAAGCTGGATCTACTAGAAATTCCATTACTAGAAAAATTGAATTGGTCGATTCTACTATTCAAGCTAATTCTAGATTTTTTGGTAATGATACTGCCAAGGTCCCCAAATATGCCTTATCTGTGGGGATTTCAACCATTTTGGATAATTCTGATGAAATTATAGTTATTGTATCAGGAAAATCCAAACAATTTGCTGTTGATAAGACTATAAATGGGAAGAAGAATGATGCTAATTACCCATCTTCGTACTTACAAGACCACAAGAATGTATTAATAGCGTGTGATTTCGATGCATTTGGTCTTAAAGCCAAATTGTGAATGTAAATAGTGAATAAACAAATATAAAGGTTTTATATATTTCATTTAAGGAATTGAGTTAGTTAACTTTTTATGTATGATAAGACATTTAACCACATCTAAACAACATCTAGACAATATCTAGACAATCTCTAGAAAACATCTAGAAAACATCTAGAAAACATCTAGAAAACATCTAGAAAACATCTAGAAAACATCTAGACAACATCTAGACAACACCAAAACTACACCAACTCATCGTATATCCGTTTATTATCTACAATTCTAATCTCTATTTACATAATATGCTGCCCCAATTGCTGCCCCCACTATGGAACTATTATCGATAGATTGGAAATCTATTTCCAACCCCAAAGTCCGAATATAATCGTTCTCATTAACGTATTTTAATATCAAGTTTCTGTAGTTATTAAAGTAGATCAATATCGATCCTACATAACCCACAATTAACTTTTTGGATGAAATTTTTTCTTTTTTATGGCTAACAATTAATTTAATAAATGAAATAATGGAAATGGATACCAAATAACTAGCTCGATTTATAATAGCGTCGACTAAATGCTTTAATTTTTCACAATCTTCATCATTAATTAAACTGGGATTTAAATCATACTCATTTGCTACAAATGATTTAATACCTTCAATATCAGAAGACTCGGAGATAAAACACATCAATTCACTAGTGAAGCCATCATAAGTCGAATTGATTTTATCATTAAGTTTAATATTCTTAAATATATCTCCCTCGTTAATTAATTTAATAACTGATTGTCTGGTTAACTCTGGTAAGTATCTACCACTGGTCATAAGTTCATAAGGTTGGAAAATGGAGTTTTTAATCGGATCTAATATCATATGACTTTTAAATGATAATTCCGGTTTGAAACGTTCATCTATACCTTGGTCAAATTCATTGGATAAAGGTATAAGATTGGAACCAAATAATGAGGTTTCTGAATTGATCATTACTTCCAGTTGTTCTAATCGTTTATCAGGATGTAAATCATCAGTATCTAATGAACAACAAACATTAAATCCAGTTCCTAATACCATGGCCAATCTTAAGTTAGAATCAAGAAATGATCCTGCAGCATAAACGGCAAGAGAATCATTAATAATGACTTTAACTTTAACATTTATATTGAACTCATCTTTCATGATAGATTGTAAAATTAATCTTAAATCCCGATTATAGATTTCATCACTAATGGTAAAACCTTTCCCCACATGAACAATATTACCAGAATTATGACTTAATTGTTGTAAAGGGAATGACCATGTAATACCAGTATTAATAACTGCATCATCCACAGAGATCAAATCTTGTTGATTAATGGTTTCAATAATCCTTTCACCAATAAATTTGAAGAAATTCTTATCAATTACTTTAAAGGAATTATCTATAGTCCATTTTTTTTCAATGACATTTTTGATTCTATTAGAACGATCATCAAAAGTCTCATTATCCTTAGATTGCCCGGCAATCAGAATAATTGACACTCTAAGTGTAGAACCTCCTAAATCAATGATCAAAAAGTTACCCTCTTCTTTACCTGTGGGGGATATACTGAAATTAGGAAGCATTGATATAGGACTATTTTCAACCAAGGATTCATTCAAATGATGTAATACTTCATTAGAATAACCATCTAAGCTATCAGAAGTCAAGCGTTCAGTAAAACTATTGATCACATCATCATAAGTCTTACTGGACTGATTGTCCTTCACAGTGATATTCTCAATAATGGGGGCTTTAATGACATTATTAGTCAATATACCTTGTACAGAAGTGTGGATCATGAACCGATTTAAATATTTGAGAAAACTAAATTAAAAGTAAAGGGAAACAAGGGAAAAAGTTAAAATGATATAATTGGTTTTTTTTTTTTTTTTTTTTTTTAACCAAAAAAAAAAAAAAAAAATAATAATAAAAATACCTTAAAATTTAGAAGATCAAAAATTCACTTTCTTATAAGACCAAAATCAACAATAAATAAATAGCCCTTAAATATAGGCCGCTTTAAAGAATTTGCTACTAATGATAAATAATGCGAACAATTCTCCTTTTTATATTTTCTTTAACAATGTTGTTCCATTAAATACCGTTTGGGCGTAATTGTTAGTAGGTTGTATTAAGCTGTGTTGTAATTGCAAGGCAAAAATTTTGGCAACATTTTTAAGGAAAAATGTAACATGGTGTGCGCACGCTGCGATAAGACTTTTTTTTGATGCTACCAAAGAGAAAGAGGCGTGTATATACCATGGTTACAGTTCAATATGTTAGTATTAGTTTTTCTTTTTCTTTTTCGTACATTGATTATATAGATTTTCAGCTACTTTTACTGGGTAAAACTACCGCTCATTTTATCCATATTATGGGCGTGGATTTGCGAATCATCCAACATGTCTTTAAGTTTTTCTTTGGCAAGAACCAAGGCTTCGTCCACCATTTTACGCCCCACAGTTAATGCTGGTCTAAGAAGATTCAATTGGTACATCAAGTATACGAATCCTCCAATTAATAACCCCAAAGTGAAAAATATAGGACTTCTTATAATGGCCATAAATTCATTCCATCCAAGAACCACAATGAGTATATAGATGTAGTAAGGAATGGCCGTGACATGTTGAACAATTGATCTTTTTGTCTCAATGTATTGGACATCGGTTTCCTTTTTAAACTTATCCAATACTGAAGCCTTTTCTGTTTCGGTGATGATATGGCTGAAATGAAGAGGTTCTTTTTCTTCATCATCAGAATCATCATCTGACACATCGTTAGCAGGGGCTGCTTTGGTGTCGTCATACTTGGCTTTCAAATCAGGACTGAAAATATCATAATCAGCAAGGATTTCACTACTATCACTAAGTTTCATAGTGGTCATAATATCCATATGTTGAATGGCATAAGCTTTTGCCGCATGGTAACTCTCATCCAATTCCCCTTCACTTTTATATAACCGGGGGATTCCGTCTTGATCATACCGGAACTTATCATCAAACCGTTCTTTGAGTTTGGTTAGGATATTTTCTTTGGATAATTTGTCATGAACAGTGTCATAAAACTTTACCCATCCTTTGAATTTAATTTTTTCAACGGATAACTTCGTAGTGTCTTCATCTATGCCTAATCCAAAGTCATAGGTGTTACCAGACTTATAATTGGCTAATAAGTCCAGCATTGTAGTCTTGAATTTCTCTAAAATATTATCCCAAGTTTGTTCTTTTAAATCACCTAATTCAAAAGTAATGATTTTGTTTAATTGATTATTCAATTTCTTAATCACTCGATTAATAATACCATTCAATTCTATTGTTTGTTGTTTCCCAGAAGCTTCTTGTAATTGATCATTTAATTTATCCTGAAACATAATCAAGTTAAAACTTCCTAATAAATAACCCATATTGGTTTTAAATTGGGATGTGATTGTCTTGTGTAATCTTTCCACCTTGTTGACAAATTTTTCATCAGATTTCTTTCCAATTTCTTCATTGAAATATTTTACTTGTTGATTAATTTCTCTTTCTCCATAATTATCAAATAAATCTTTATACTTGGTCAAAACTTTTTCTTCCAAAACTACCTTCTTTTGCTCATAAATGGTTTTATTATATTTGGAAGCTGAAACATAAAACTTTTCACCAATTTCGTCATGAATATCTTTCATAATCAATCCAATTTCCTTATAATCAGGGTCATCTTGTACTATTAATAACGAATTAAACTTTACAATAAACTCGTCATATAATGAATTTAAGATCTCATCACACTTGAACTTGGCTACTAATACTTGTTGAGTGGGTAAATCTAAATCCTTATTGGAATCGATTTGTTTCCAACAATTTTCAGCGTACATAGTCCAACCGTCAATAGGAATATCATGATGATAATTGTCTAACCATAGAAACTGATCATGAGAAGGATCAATGAACTTATTCCCCAACTGCTTTACATCGTCATTGAACTTATCTTCTTGTAATACTTTATGACTCAAAGTATGAAATTTCAAATCGAATAATTGATCAAATTCCAAATGACTAAGCTCTTGAGGTTTATTTAAATCATCCCACATTTTCTGTAAGTCTTGAGTGATAGTATTGGCCAAATTATCCAAGGGAGTCACACCTAAATGATCTCTGATCACAAATAACAACAATACTTTATGATCATCATTCTTTTGAAGTTTGGACTTCCCAAAAAGTGATAAGTTCACTTCAAATACCGTTTTCAATAATCCCATATTAGCCCCTTGATAAAGACCAATTTGAGTTTCCCAAGTATTAATGATCAAAATCTCCGACGTGGCCAATGCAAATAACGCCGCTTTCCGTTCAAAGTCTTGATCTTCTCCTCTTTCTCGTCCATCGGTACCTTCAACATCCATTACAAATATGTTTTCTGCTCTATCTTGACCCTTTTTATCAATAGTAGAACTGATCACTGGTGAATAAGCCATCCAAATACCTTTAGTGGTTTGTTGTCTTTTAGTCTCATCCATAACATCAAAGTTGGTATTGAATAACCGATTCAACAAAGTTGACTTCCCCGTGGATTGAGACCCAAATACTGACACTATATGGTACTTATCACCAATGTTTTTGTTCAAAGACGCCTTCTCAATATAATCAATCAATTGAGTATTGAATTGTTTGTCCTCATCAATAACCTGAATGGCATCCACTACTTGATTATCAATGGGAACAAAAGACGAATTCGACGACGATGCTGATAAATTGCCGGCTAAATTGGCATCAGGGCCTAAGTTTGGTGGTGGAAGTTTATCATCAGACATAATCAATAGTGATCAGAGACTTAAGAAATATTCAACCCTCCGCAGAAGGAGCAATATCTTTGTTCCTTCATATAAGTCTGTCATATGACAATTAGTATTTTAGTATTATTTGACTATTATATGACAATTATATGATAATTATATGATAATTATATATGACACATTATGATTTAACTATCTACAGTTCTATATCTATTTACAACCCTTTTGTAAGTGCCGAAAGTCTAGAAGCATTTACTTGTCTCATACCCAAGTAGCTCATATCAAAGGTACTTCTTCCTCTTGTCATTGACCTTAATTTGTTCAAGTAGCCAATCATTTCTTTTAAAGGAGTTTCAGCTCTAATAATCTTTCTATTTTTCGGTCCTTCATCGTTACCAGAGTTACTCATAGTGTAATCTTGAGGTAAGTAGATTTTGTTGGATTCTTCAATGGCCCAATTCATTAACTCTAAGTTATCACTGGTTTCATCCTCAATGGCTAAGATTACTGCTTGACACCTTTGTGTCAAATCATGGGTTACATCACCAAGATTATCTGAGGAAACGTGAACTTTAGTTTCCATAATTGGTTCTAACAAAGTGAATGACCCAGGCACTTCTTCATCTAATTGGTGCACTGCCTTAACCATTCCTCTGCGACTGATTTCTAACATATGGGACAAATTATACTGCTTATTGTCAATGGGGAAATCCCACAGCTTGATTCTGACAATGACTGAATGCAAAGGTAACCTTAAGATGGGTCCTCCCAATTGTAATCCTACTGTAACTCCTTGGATTAGAGTAGAATATAGTTGATCCAATGTGAATACTGATTTCCATCTTCTCTCTTCAATGGCTTCATACATTGATTGTGGTGTGGCTGTAGGTTCCATCACAATGATATTATTGTCTTGATCTGAAAGTTCTGCCCCTGCTTCGGCTTCGAGAATAGGATTATCTATAGCTTCTCCTTCAAAAGAATCCAATTCTAGTTCTATTGAAATACTTCCATCTTCGTTACTCACCTTAATGGTTTTATAATTGGGCTTACTAACTGTTTCCTTGTATGAAACAGCTACGTCTCTTAAGTTTACTTTAGCCTTCATGTCTCTGACCAATCTTTCTCTAATGATATCAAGATGAAGCTCTCCCATTCCACTTAAAATTGTTTGTCCCAATTCTTCATCCTGATGAACTTTCAATGATGGATCTTCTCTAATCAATGCATCAATACATTCTCTCATATATCTTTCATCACCTGCAGTCAAAGGTTCAATGGAAGAATTAAATAATGGCGGAGGGATTTCAATCGGTAATAGTTTTAAGTTGGTCTCAACATCACTAAAACTCTTACTGGTAGGTCCATGAGAGATTAAAGTATCTCCAGTGATGATTTCATTTTGACTTCCAGCAATCACACCTATATTACCTGATGATATACTTTGAATGGGCTCTGGTTCATCTCCATGCATCAACATTAAATTTCTAATACTAAACTTTTTACCAGTTCTTGAATTGATACAGTTAGTATTGTTGGTTAAAGTTCCACTATAGACTCTTAGAAATGTCAATGGACCTCTTATTTTATCAGTTACAACTTTGAACGCCAAGGCAACACTTAATTTGGAATTATCATTGACAATAAGCCCCTTATTAGGATCCATTTTAGCTGGTACTTCATGTTCACTGCTGGTTAAGTTTTTGTTCTTAGATTTGGTCTTTTTAACCTTTCTACTAGAAGTAATCTCTGGAATTGATGCCTGAGTTGGGTTAGGTAAATAAGCAACAATAGCATCAAGTAAAGGCTGAACTCCTATATTTTTAAAGGCAGACCCACAAAGAATTGGTGTGACATTATTAGCAATGCAATTATCTCTAATTGACTCATTTAACAAATCAGTGGGGATTTTCATATAATTTTCATCATTTTCTAAGAAGGAATCTATAATACGTTCATCAAATTCACCTAAAGCCTCTGTCATTGATTCTCGACTTTTCTCGATCATATCATAAATCTCCATATGAGTTTCCATTTCCTTTTCTATGTCAATTACCTTAACTGTCTTCCCATTAGAATCACTATCTAGTTCCCATTTCAAGAGTGATTTGTTAAGAATATCTATAACACCCACAAACTTAAATTCATTATTATAAGTCTCAAAATATGGCATATTACATATCACTGCTCTGGTTTGAAGTTTCCGAACAATTTCTTTTACCGTTCTACTAAATCCAGCTCCTTCTCTATCCATTTTATTAACAAATGCAATTTTGGGAATTCCCAATTCTTGAGCTTGTTTCCATACTTTTTCCGTTTGAGCTTCAACCCCTTCCACAGCATCCAATATTGTAACCACGCCATCCAAGACTCTTAATGATCTGGTGACTTCAAAGGTAAAATCAGCATGTCCTGGAGTATCAAGAATATTGATTTTGTTATTATCCCAAGGTATAGAGATTGCAGCCAGTTGAATTGTTATTCCTCTTTCTCTCTCACTAGGAAGAAAATCTGTTACTGTATCTCCTTGATCAACATTTCCTATTCTTCTTGTCTTACCACTGTAGTACAATAAACGTTCTGTCGTGGTGGTCTTCCCAGCATCAATATGGGCTATAATCCCTATGTTTCTAGTACGATAAATGGGTATAGAGCTTAGTCTGACCTCATTAAAAAGTTGGAGACTTTGACTAAATGCTCTCTTTGTATTGTTAGCTACAAATCCGAACGGTTTATTCGATAATGTTGGATTTGTGGCTAATGTTTTCAACATCTTTTAATAGAGATTTGAATCTGAAAAATTCATCGCGATTGCAACAAATCGGTAGATAATGAAGTCAAACCATCATGTAAAGTCAATTAGAGTAGAAGAAAATGATGATTAAATCTTTCATATGGAGCAAAATAAGAATTTTGAAATATTTACTAATCGGAAAATTCAAAAAACTCCCCAATATTATTAAAACTACACCAATTTTTGTTTCACCTCGCTATGCCTCCATATAGCCCGACTCTCTAACTTGTTGCACTGGTGAAAGAGGGCATGTGGTCTAGTGGTATGATTCTCGCTTAGGGTGCGGGCGGTCCTGGGTTCGATTCCCAGCTTGCCCCATTTCGCTTTTTTTTTGACTTCATTTTTGATTTGATTTTGCCAAAACACCTTTTATAAATGATATTTGAATTCACTTCTTGTGGTCTTCTCTCGTAATAGTTACTATACTTTACTCATTTTACTCACTTTTTGTTTCTTATTGTATCTGTTTCTCTTACTGATAAACTGCGCAGACATGTAATGAGAAAAAAAAAAAATACTTATATATTCAAAAAACAATTATTAAGCTCATGTCTTCGGGCAATGGTGATGGAGATATTCCTATAGCTCCCGAAATAAGAGATCATGATGAAGGATCTATAGAAGAAAAGATTTTGGGACTTGCAAAACCAGAAATAACTGGAGATATTCAAGCATTAGCACCAGAGATAGATCTCACTGATACTAGAGATGAGGTTGATGAACCTAAGAATAAAAAGCCTAAAATCGAAAAAAATCGACTAGTAATCTTATACGATAAACCCAGACACCAATCAATTAAAACACAATTAAAACGGTTTGAGGAACAGGATTGGTGTAATACAGAAATTGTGGAATTGAATGATATAGATAGTATTAATGAGAATTATGCCAATATGGTACTTGACTATCTTAATATTTGTATTGAATATAATGATGAATTTGGTGAAAATCTAAAGAAACTTAATGAATATCTACATCAAAATTCGGATTCGGATTATTTAACTCAAATCAAAGAAGTTGGTTATCATATTAATTTTGATCCTAATAAAAAGTGGGAAGATTATGATGAAGGTGAAAAAGTGGAATATATGAATTTTTTAAAAACATTAAAGAATACTTTTGGTGATAAAGTTATTCATTGTTCAATAATTAATAAGTATGAAATTAATACTGTCTATTTGACTGAAAGAAATGATTTGGCCAAATTAGGTGAAGAAATTCAAGATGATATAAAATATTGGGATAACCTCAAAACCTTTGATTATGGTGATAATTGTATCCGATTTTTTCCTGGAGTTAAATTTCCTGATTCCCTTGAAAATATAAATATAAGTGGTAGTTATTCTATTGAGACTTTGACTGGATTCAAAATGTCTAATAATTTACAGATACTAATTGCTTGTAATAATGCTATAACTTGTATCGACAACATTAAATTCCCCCCTAACCTTAAAACCCTTAATTTGATGGACAATAGAATTTATTTCTTAACTTATGTTGAATTCCCCAATAATCTTAAACAATTGAATTTATCTCACAATAGAATAGATTCATTGAAATCAATTGAATTTCCTCAACTGTTAGAGAGTCTATCACTCTCTTTTAATCCAATAGATAATATGAAAGGTGTTAAATTCCCAGATTACTTAAAATTTTTGGATATTTGTTGTATTCCTAATGATTCTATGACAGGAATTAAATTCCCTGACCTGTTAATTTCCTTGAATTTACAAGAATCAATGACTAATACCAGAGGATTAAAATTACCGCCACTTTTAAAAGAATTAAATTTAGGTTCTAATGGTGTTAATAGTATAAACCCTTTAAAGTTACCCAATACAATTGAAGATCTCTATTTAGGTCACAATAACATCAAAACGTTAAACAAAGTTCAATTTCCTTCAAACTTGAAACGACTTTTTTTGGGTAATAATTTAATAACAACATTAAAGAACGTTATATTTCCAGCTGGATTAGAAGTATTGGATCTTGAGATGGACCCAGATTTGGAAGATAATGATAAACGTATAAATAGTTTAAAGGATGTTATGTTTCCATCCAGGTTGTTGGTGCTTAAGTTGGGATACCAATCAATTAAGGCTTTAGAATCAGTTGAATTTCCACCTTCTTTAGTTCATCTTGATCTATCTTATAATGAATTGAAGATAATAAGAAACATAAAGTTTGGAAATAACTTGAAAGTATTGGATCTTAGCGGTAATCAAGAATTAACTGATTTAGACCAGATATTAATACCAGATTCAGTCACTGAGTTAAGAATACCTTCTCATCTTGTACCAGACTTACCAGCATCAATAGTTGAAAGAGCTAATAGAGAAGAATTGATCATTAAAAAATCTTTACCATTTTAGAATATAATTGTATTGTATATGTATAAACTATAAAAGTAATTTATCACTTTTCTTTTATTTTAAAAGCTTATGACAGAAGTTAATGAATAGCGTTTAAAAAAATAAAATAAAATAAAATTAAAAGATATTTATAAGAATGGATGAGGTTAAGTTTTTTTTTTTTTTTAACTGAGGATGAATTATTCTTCTTCTTCCTCTTCTTCATCAGAAGATTCTTTATCATCAGCCTCTTTTCTTTCTAATAAGGCTTGTAATTCAGCATCTTCAGTGGCAGTAACAGCCTTTGGTTCCATAGTAACTTTACAAATACCAGAAGAAGCCTCAATAGATTTACTGACTTTTTCAATAGCATCTTGTAAAAGTTTTATTCCTTGGTTTTTGTCTAAAGCTTGACAAGATATAACATATAAAGGAGCGGCAACTAATTTAGCTTTAACTTGCATTTGTTCAGTTGAAACCGATTCAGCTTCTCTTAAAGCTCTCTTTATAGCATCAATACCTTCATAACCAAAACAAGAAACTTCAACATCAGCCCTTATCTTTATAGCTTGAGGAGTTAATCTTCTAGAAATATATAATTTTAATTCTTCAAGAATTGGTTCAGTTGGCGGTACAATATCATCAAACACAGTTGGGTCACTAATTGAAATTTTAAAAGCATCATAAGCATGACCAAACTTTCTACTTAATGGCCATCCAATAGATTTATACAATTCTTCTAAAGAAATATTGAATTTTTCAGCACAATGTCTTAAAATTGAATGGACTGCTTTGGATTTATTATATCTTTCATCACATTTAACAATATCTTCAGCTGAAACTCTTCTCTTGGATAAATCAATATATCCCTTTTCTTTATCAACTCTTAAAACAACGGCAACCTCATTTTTCCCAACTCTAATCAACTTTTGAATAGAACGAATCCGTCTTCTAGATAATTCTGACAATAATACCATCCCTTCAATATTGTCATATTCCAATAACTTCACATATGCTCCCATTTCGGCGATTTCTTGAACATTAACCATGACCACTTCATCCACTTCGGGATATTTGTTTTCATAGAATCTACAGTTTGATGAACTCATGTTTTATTTGACGAATGTTCCTTTACCTGTATTTCTTTATTCTGTTATGCGTTTAAATCTTTAAGTGAATCAAATTTTCGCTTTTTTTTTTTCAATGAGAAATTTTTCAGCTTTGTCAGCGCTTACATAAGCTTAGATTTTACAAGTATTTTGATTGCAAAAAAAAAAGAGAGAGAGAGAGAGAGAAAGAAAGAACATAAAAGCTTCATTTTGTAACCACCACAATATCATCAACATAATGCTTTATGAAAATACGAAACAAGAGGAATTTTTAGTGGATCAAAGATACAAATTAGGAGAAGTTTTGGGAAAGGGTTCGTACGGAACAGTGTATTCAGCGGTTGACACAAAGTCAGTGGATAATCCTCAAATAGCCATTAAGAAGGTATCTAATATCTTTTATAAAGAAGTATTAATGAAAAGAGCAGTTAGAGAAATTAAATTAATGAGGCATTTCAAAGGTCATAAGAATGTAAGTGGTATAGCGTAATGATAACTTCATGAAACTTACTAACAACATTATAGATTATCAATTTGATTGATTTGGATGTCATTTATTCCAGTCCATACGAAGGATTATATTGTTATCAAGAATTAATTGATTTGGATTTAGCTAGAGTTATATATTCCAAAGTTCAATTTAGTGAGTTTCATATTCAAAGTTTTGTTTATCAAATTTTATGTGGATTAAAATATATTCATTCAGCTGATGTGATTCATAGAGATTTAAAACCAGGAAATATACTAGTTTCCCTTCATGGAGTCCTTAAAATATGTGATTTTGGGTTAGCTAGAGGTATTAATTCTACTATAGTCAATAAGGTTCCCTCAGCAATTACAAACTATGTGGCAACCAGATGGTATAGAGCACCAGAATTAATGCTCTCGCGTAAAACCTATGACCAATCTATAGATTTATGGGCAATAGGATGTATTTTAGGAGAGTTATACGGAAGGAAACCCATGTTTTTAGGGCAAAATCAAATGCATCAAATCACAGAAATCTTGCAAGTATTAGGTAGTCCTAGTCAAAAATTGATATTAAGAAACAACTGGAACCTTACATTACTCACTAAGCAACGTTATAAACCAATTGATCTCCATCGGTTATATCCAATTGCATCCCATACAGCCATTGATTTATTGGAGAACCTTATTGTTTGGGACCCCCGTCAAAGATTAACCGTTAATGAAGCCCTTGATCATGAATTTTTCAAATCCATCAGAAATGTTGATAATGAGGCTGAATGTAAAGAGGTATTTGATTTCACTTTTGAAAGTACCTTGGGTCTAAGCACCATGAAAACCGTAATCTATCAAGAGATTGAATCATTTAAAATGGAAAGATGTAACAAATCTGGATAAACGGGAAAATATAAATAGTAGTGTATATTATTTTCCTTCCCCACAAATTTAGTAATGATGGTTGCTATTAACCTCGGTCAAATGACAGGAAACGACCACATATAAAGCACCCAAGTGCACAAAATTATCACAAGAGACACAAAAAAAAAAACAAGAGAGAGAAAGATAAACCAAAATGCCCAGCCAACAACCACATCCAGATTTCACCGTTATCAAATTCACCGTTGACATTGACGGATTTGATGAAGATGTCACTGTTCAAGTTGAAGGAAATGATAATATTATGTTAACAATTCCTGAAGGTACTAAATATACCACCACCATTCATTTCAAAGCAAATAAAAAATTAGAGAAATTTAGCTACACTCAAAATGCTATCAAAGCTGGAATTACTGTTAAGAAAACTGACAAGTATTTAGGTGATGTGTTTGAGCCTCGTGAAGAACCTTATCAAGTTAAATTTGAACCTGATGAGACACCAAGTGGATTCTTTTTCAGAGGTAAATGTGGTGTCAGATCTGATTACAAACTTAATGGAGAAATCGTATATGCTGTAGATTGGGTTTGTGATGTTACTAAAAAGAAGTAATGCTATATTTAATTATATTAAGTTTGTTTTAATTTTACGGGGTATTCCTCTGTATGTGTCAAACTCTCACTAATAAATAAAAATTGCAAAATTCAGTAGTATTACTTTTTTCATTTTCATTTTCATTTTCATTTTTTATTATTATTATCATCAAAACCTTAAACATATTTTGGTTTCAGAAATAGTGACCAATGTAGTATACATTAACTCATCATTGTGAACTATCAAATACATTTGTAAATATATTTCATTGGCCTTGTATCTAATATGTCTTGTAGTGCATAGAGTGATTGCGATTGCAGCAATTTGAGAACTCCTTATTAATATCATCAATTGTTACCTCTTTGCTTTTACAATATGTACAGAGAAGCCACACATTCTGGATCCTGGTACTCAGGAAGTGCTTCTAAACTCCAAGCTCAATTGGATCGGTATTTTAATATCCCACAACAAGTAATCAAGGGAACTAGAATCCTAATTGGACCCCATGCTGGATACTCTTACAGTGGAGAGAGATTAGCTGAGACGTTTAAAGTATGGGACAATTCCAACTGTAAAAGAATATTTATATTGGGACCATCACACCATGTTTATTTCAAGAACTACGCAATGATATCCAATTACGAAAAATATGAAACGCCATTAGGGGATTTACCAGTAGATCGAGAAGTGAATAAGGCATTATCCCAAGTAAAGCACAACGGCAAGTCCTTATTTAAGTATATGTCTGAGGAAATTGATGACGAAGAACATTCTTTTGAAATGCATTGTCCATTTATTTATGATCGGTGTAGGACCAAGGATCAATTACCTACAATAGTCCCTATAATGATCAGTTCTATTAATGAGGACACTGAAAATGAGATTGTTAACCAATTATTACCTTATTTCAAAGATGAAACCAATGCATTTGTCATAAGCTCAGACTTTTGTCATTGGGGGTCTAGATTTGGCTATACTACTTATATTACCGATGAAGGAGAAAATGTCCTGACCAATAATTTGATAAGTTTACGGTCCAGTACTAAATTGAAGTCGTTGGCGGTTTATGAATCCATAGAAATACTAGACAAGTTAGCCATGGAAGTTGCAACAATGGCGTCATCTTCTAAATGGAAGCAGTATATTGAATTAACTGGCAACACCATCTGTGGCCAAAGACCGATTCAGTTAGTGCTCAAACTATTAGAATTACTGGGTAATGATCAAGGTTTCAAATGGTTAGGCTACAGTCAGAGTGGGAAAGTCTTGGATTATTATGACAGTAGTGTTAGTTACGCTTCGGGATATGTTTGAAATTAGAAATATCCCGAATGAAACCGTCCCGGTAGCTCTCGGACCGGGATTCTCGGACGGGAATTGAATCCCGGTCCGCGAACATTATATATACTACCATATGACCACCTCTTCAATAGAAACAGAAATTAAACAATAATCGAAAATAGAGATCTCGTTACGTTTAGTATACGAATCTTATAAGGCTGTTACCAATAATATAATCATTCAATATTCAAGTTAAAAATTTCAATATAATGCGGCTTCTCTGGAGATTTTTCAACAGGAAACTGAAAGATGTCAAAGTGCTAACTAGAGCCGATGTGACGAAAAATCATCATAGAGTTCATAGACATCTGTAGATAGGAACATGTAATTAATAAACACTTTAATAATAATAATAAGAGGTGATCATCGCTTAGTAATTTGCCACTAAGATAAGTGGCTATCGGAGATTATTTGGATTCCGTTCTTGCCGCAAAAAATGAAAACTAAAAGACTAAAAAAAAAAAAAAAAAAAAAAAAAAAAAAAAAAAAAAAAAAAAAAAAAAAAAAAAAAAAAAAAAAAAAAAAAAAGAAAGTGTAGTATTTAAGCCGTTCCATGTGCTGTTATTACTGGAAAAAATGATAAATGTTATTTTATCTGTACCCAATGTTATACTATATGTACCCAAAGTTATAATTGCTGGAGTGTGTAATTTGATTACTGAGTCCAATCCTTCGTCTGTGTCTCTAATCGATCGTAGATTGAGTGATACAAAGAAAAGACATCGCAGAAGTTCAAGTGAAACAGAGAAATACAAAAGCTCAAGTGATACAGAAAACTATCCCAAAATCTCAAATGATACAAAGAAAATACGTCACAGAGATTCTGAGGGTAATAATAGTGAAGTATATGCTGCTGATATACTAAAACACTATACTGCGCCGCCCAAGATATATGGAGATCCTCTTGGTGGTTTACCTAGTATATACATAGACGCGAGGGACTGAGATTGAGAACAAAAGAAAAAGAATGAGAAGAAGAAAAAAAAGAGAAAAAGAGGAAAGAAAAAGGAACATCGCCTAGTTTTTCCTTGTTTTCCTACTCTTTTATTCTCTCTTTCATTAATTCACTTCTCTTATTCTGAGTTCTCACCTCTTCTCCTCTTTCTTATCTAACGCTTCACGATCAACTAAATTTTAGTGTTAAAATATACATACAACTATAGTTCAATCTCTATTCGTTCCTGGTAATTATCTTTCATTCTCAACTCATTCCTTCCTATTTCAGCAGTGAACACCGCCGATTCTTTAAATAGCAAAACTTCCATACAGGAGCGCACTTTTTTTTTTCTAGGAACGCCCTTTTCAACATTGAATCATAACAAATTTTTCTTTTTACTTTTAAAGCATTCTGTAATTGTTGCTATAGTCTCTTTTAAGATCCTATTGCAACGACATAAATTACTTGACTTAAGTCCTTGTTGGGATACTCCATAAAAATACATCAGTTCCCTTGTTGACTGTATTTCTTTTAAAGACCCTCCCGCCCTTAGCATTCAGTGATTGTGAGGCTGTACTATAATCTAGAATACTTACAATACATTCATTTCTTACCATGAAGTCCATATTCATAATATTTATCACGTTACTTATTAAGACACTTGCTGATATATCTATTGAATCACCAACAAGTGGGAAAAAATACTCCCCTGATGGTGGTAAGGTAGAGATTAAAATAAAATGGAAAGATAGTAGTGATGATAGTGATGACCAATATTCTTTAAAAAATGCTAAATCAACAAAACTTTTATTGTGTGCTGGTACTAGTTCCCTGACTGAATGTTTTGAAACTTTAAAAACATTTGATGATATGGATGATAGAACTTCCTACACTGCCAGTTTTGATGCTGACATTTGTGATGATGGATATTATTTCTTCCAATTCTATACTACATTCGATGAAGATGCCACTACCATTCATTACAGTGGTAAATTCGAATTATCCGATATGACGGGTGATTCTGATTCATTAACTGTTCCTTATACCGTCAATGGTGCTCCTCCTGATGATGTGACTGAAGGTGGTGGTGCCAATAGTATTAACTCCAAATCGTTTAGTATTTACTACACTTCACAAACCGGTAAAAGTAGATTTGCTCCAATGCAAATGCAACCAGGTACTAAAGTTACCGCTACTCAATGGAAAACTTTATTCCCTACCAGTGCTGTTACTTATTATTCAGAAAAGAGAGAGAGTTTGAACCATGTTACTACTACAACTCCTGACTGGTCTTATAAAGTAACTTCCCTTCATAACTGGGCTAGTGTTGCTCCTACACCCTCAGTGGCTTATGATCCTAAACAGAAAGTCTTATCTGCCTCTTTAAGTGGCGCTAATAAGAAGAGAAGATGGTTAGATTAATGTATGTACTAAATGACACTAAATAAAAATGAATACACTACTTTTAAATGGTTATTTTACTACTACTTTGTTTGTCTTCGGCTATTGTGTTATCTCTGTTTTTCCAACACGTCTTTTATTGGGTTGCGCACGCTTCTGAGCGTGTTGTATTTTTTTTTTTTCATTTTGGTTTTTTTTTTTGAGCTCTCATAAACATAACCTTTTCGACAACTAAATAATCCTTTTAGTCAATCATGTCGTATACTCACGATCCACATGCTTCATCGGCAGCATTGAGAAAGAGGAAAACTCTTAAAAAATCTATCAATTTCTCCGTCATGGTTATTGGAGAAAGTGGTATGGGGAGATCAACATTTATAAATTCCTTGTGTGGAGGAAATTCAATCGTTCCAACCTCTTCAACGGTCAATCAAGATCCTTTCAGTAAGAAATTGACATTAAGACATGAAAATGTCGAGTTAGAAGATAATGAAGGCCATAAGATCTCATTGAATATAATTGATACCCCTAATTTTGCTAATCTGATTAATTGTGATGATGATTTTAAGATTATTGTTGATTTTATAAGACATCAATACGATGAAGTATTATTGGAAGAATCAAGAGTTAAAAGAAACCCAAGATTTAAAGACGGTAGAATTCACGTATTAATTTATATGATCAATCCTTCAGGTCATGGGTTAACTGAGGTTGATGTTAACTTTATGTTACACGTAAATAATTTGGTGAATTTAATGCCCGTTATTGCTAAAGCTGATTCTTTAACTCCTGAGGAATTAAAATTAAATAAAAAATTAATATTAGAAGATTTGAATCACTATGGAATAAACTATTATAAGTTTAATGAATATGAATATGAACAAGATTATATGGATGATGAAATCGTTGAATATAATAAATATTTAAATTCGTTATTACCATTTTCTATAATTGGTGCTAATGAATATAAAGATAGTCCCAATGATGAAGATGATTTATTAAAATTACGGGTTTTAAATTCCATTAATACAAAACCTATTAATATCGAAATGCCAGAATATAATGATTTTACCATTCTAAAAAATATCTTATTAATTACTCATTTAAATGAATTTAAAGATTTAACTCATGAAGTTATCTATGAAAATTATAGAACTGAAGCCTTATCTGGTAAACAATTCCAATATATTAACGGTGAAAGAGTTTCTACTAATGATGATACCACTAATCCTGATGCTAGCGATACTAATCATTCCATTACTACTTCCAAGACTCAACAAACTGAACAATCTCATAGTGAAGATTACTTATTGAAAGAAGAACAAATCAAATTAGAAGAAGAAAGATTAAGAAAATTCGAAGAAAGAGTTCATCAAGATTTAATTAATAAACGTAAAGAATTATTAGAAAGAGAGAATGAATTGAAAGAAATTGAAAAGAGATTATTAGCCGAAGGATTGAAATTAAATGAACAAGGTGATGTTGTTAAAATTAGTGATTGATAAATAATATGATATACATAAAAGAGGACAAATTTTAAAGATATAATTTTATAAATTACATTATATATATATAAATTCAAGTATTTGTTCATTGATAAATCGATATACTTTAATATTTTCTCCTTTATTGTTTATACTTGGTGACAATTTCATTAAATTTGTTAAGCTTATCATTATGCTCAACTATATAGTGATGATCAGGATTCAAATTAGTCAATTTAGTTATTAGCTCAGGATTTTCATTAGCTTTATCAGTCAAATAATTTAATGTGATTTGATTAGCAATAAAATCATCATTCTCTTTAACTTTTAATGACAGCATTTGTTGATAAATCTCAGCTGCTTCAGGATAATGTTTTAATTGAATTGTTAAAGTAAACAAAACATTTAAAATATTAAATTTACTCATTTCATCATCTTCAAAATCATTGGATAAAAGTTCATCATAAAAGAAAAATGAATTATTTATATTATCACTTTCACCTTTAATTGATAAAATCCAACTTTCTAAAACATGATAAATAATATCATCTCTAGCCGAATCAGGGAAATTCTTAAACATATTGAAAATTTTATTGGCTTGAGCAAAATTTCCTTTGACCAAATATAATTGAATTAAGATCAAGTAAGGTTCTAATTCATTAATCTTTAACATGGTTGAACTTTCAATATAATTATTTAAAAATGTAATTGCTTGATCAATATCTTTAATATATCTAATCAAATAATATGTAGTTAATATGGCTTGTAATTCAAATTCAGGAACCTTCATATCTTCAAAGTATGGAGAATCATCAGTTCCAAAACTATTCAAATCATTCCATGCACTCATTAACTGAAATAATGGATCATTATCAGGGAATCTGTTTTTTCCTTCATCAATTATTTTGGAAGCGTCTTCCCCTAAGGAGATAGTTGATCTCACTTGAAGTTCTAATACTTTTAATTGATTTTCTTCATTAAATTGATCCAATACATATTGCTTAACTTTTGTAAATTGTCCAGTATAGAATTGGTTCCTTATTGTATATAATTCACCTGAATCTCCGAAGTCCATGACGATAAATTGAGTTGAACGTTGTGAATTTTCTCACTGTTTATTACGTGTTGAGACTGTCGATACTTTTGTGTAATTTTTCACTACTTAGTAGAAAAGAACCGATAACCGAATGGGTTTATGAAGAAGTAGAGAAGGAAGAGAGGAAAAAAAAAAAAAAAAAAAAGAATAATAAAAAAAAAGTATTTAAAATAAAACTGCCCTTTAAAAATTGAATGCTTTTCACATTTTTTTTTTTCTTTTATGTCTATGTACATGGTCTTCTAGAGTTCTACTTGCCTTGTCTTACCTTATCCCAAGCAGATTTAGGTTGACTTGGTTTGGATTCTTTGGTATCAGAATAAGTACCTGAACTTTCATCCTCTATAGAAGATTCAATTGATTCCTCTGTCGTCTCTTGATCTAAATTTGTAGTTGAATCTTCAGCAGCAATTGGAGGTTGAAATCCATTAGCAATTCTAATTTTATCCCAATGACTTAATTGATCAGGAGACTTTATCTCTTCTTGATCTCTACCTAGTACGGAATTTTGGTTCTTTTTTCTCATGGGAGGATTATAATGGACTTCATTCATTGTTTTTTCTGAAAAAGCTCTTGGGTCTTTAACTATATAACTAGGATCTTGGGAAGTTCGTCTATAATAAAGATAAAATAAGGTAGCTTGATGATAATCCATAGCTTTCCAAACATTTAATTGGTTTGTATTACCATAGCTTGACAATTGACTAATTTTTGATTCAAATTGATATTTGGACATCATTTGGTTACTTGCAACCATTGTTCCTAAACCTATAACAAACGATATGAATGGTTTATGGACAATAGATTTCTTTGGGAAATTTGGTACTTTTTGAAACTTCTTGATTAATGTAGGAGTAAAAAATGCTAATGAGCCAAGTCCATAACTTGTAAGACTAGTTTTAGTTACCATAGTCTGTAAGTCTTGACTTAATTGTTCTCGATCTTCGCCATTCAATGCATGATCAGCCTCATAGAACTTAACACTTGCATCAAATTGTTTAGGACTTAATTTACGTAATAATGGATTATCATTGTTTGTAGGTACTGAGACAGAACCATTGTCAGTCTTATTTTCTTCCATTTCTCTTCTTTTGTTTTAAAAGAAAACCCTGTTTTGACAATAATGATATATTAAAAAAAAAAATGTTACTGCGCGGATTACTATATACTTTAGACAAGAAATGAGAAAGAACCTTAGACCAATTTGTTATCTCTTCTCTTTTCATCTCTCAATTTGATTAATTGTTCAACAACTGTGTCAAATTTGACCATATCATTCTTACCTTGTTCTTCTTGAATATCTCTGTTTCTAACATTGACACTTTGTTCATTTTGTTCTTGTTCACCAACAATGAAGATGAAGTTGTATTTCATTAATTGACCAGATCTAACCTTCTTTTGTAAGGTATTACCGGAGACATCAACGTCAGCATAGAAACCATGTTGTTTGACCAACTTATCTTTTAATGATTCAGCATATTCGTAATATTTAACCCCAACTGGAACAACTAATATTTGTCTTGGGGATAACCATAATGGCCATTTACCCTTGAAATGTTCAGTTAAAATAGCTGTCATTCTTTCCACAGAACCAAGAACAGCTCTATGAATCATGACTGGTTTAGCACTAGCATTTTCTTTGTCATTGGTTTCAGCTTTGTATTCTAATTCGAATCTTTCTGGTAATTGGAAATCTAATTGAATGGTAGCACATTGGAACCATCTATTTAAGGCATCACTAATCATGATATCAACCTTTGGACCATAGAAGGCACCATCACCAGGGTTTAAATCCCATTTACCTTCACCTAAGTATTCATTCAATGAGGTTTCTAATTGTTTTTCAGCCTTATTCCAAGTTTCAATATCACCAACGTATTTTTCAGGTCTAGTAGATAATTCCATCTTGAATTCAAATCCAAAAATACCATAAACTTTTTGTAAGAAATCAAAACATCCTCTTAATTCAGAAGTAATTTGATCAGAAGTACAGAAAATATGAGCATCATCTTGTTGGAAACGACGAACTCTAGTCAATCCAGATAAAGCCCCACTGAATTCATTTCTATGAATGACACCAAAATCAGCAACACGCCATGGTAATTCACGATATGATCTTTCTCTAGATTTGAAAATCAAACAATGACCAGGACAATTCATTGGTTTTAAACCAAAAGTTTCCTTTTCAACGTCAAATGAAAACATATTTTCTTGATAATTATGCCAATGACCTGAAGTTTTCCATAATTTAGAGTTATACATATTTGGAGTAATAACTTCTTCAAAACCTCTTTGTCTGTATTCATATCTTAACATGTCACATAATCCATTATAGATTCTAGTTCCATGAGGTAACCAGAAAGCAGAACCAGGAGATAATTCATTAAACAAGAATAATTCTTGTTCTTTACCAATTTTTCTATGATCTCTTTCTGAGGCTTCCTTTAAAAATTTCAAATGTTCATCCATTAACTTCTTATCAGGGAAAGAAATACCATAAACTCTTTGTAAGGAGTCATTAGCACTATCACCTAAAAAGTAAGATGATGAATTCTTTAACACCTTAAATGCTTTGATTTTACCAGTGTGAGGAATATGAGGACCTAAACATAAATCAATCAATGGACCACATCTATACACCGTGGTCGAAGTACCATCAGGGACTTTTTCACTAATAAATTGAACCTTATATTTATTGTAATGGAACATTTGTAAAAGTTGTTCTTTAGTCATTTCCAATCTTTCAAACTTTTGTTTTTCTTTAATTCCTTTGGTGGCCACTTTTTCTAAATTACCAAAATCAGCTTGAGTAACAGCTCTTTGACCATCTTCAATGGACATATCATAAAAGAATCCATCATCAGTTGGAGGTCCATAAGATAAATGACATCCAAAATGACATTCAGAAGCTTCACCTAAAATATGAGCTGATGAATGCCAGAAAACTTGTTTCCCTTCTGGGTGATCAAAATCTAAAAATTCCAAACTACAATCTTGTTCAAAAGGTCTAGTTAAATCCCATAATTCTCCATTAACTTTAGAAATAACTTGTCTCTCACTGAATGATTTACCAATACCATTAGCAATATCTAAAGGAGTGGTTTCATAACTAGTGGCCACCTTAATAGTACCATCTTTCAAGGTAACATGGATAGACTTTGATCCCTTTTGTTTAATTTCTTCATCTTTTTGAGCCTTTAACTCATCGAACATCTTGATACGAGATTCAATGAATTCTGGTTGAGGATCTAATAATAAGGAATTCCCTCCTGCATTCTTCTTCTTTTCCTTTTTATTAGTATTTTCTGGTGCTTGGGGTTTACCAGATTTATCCTCCACGGATAATTGTTCAACCTTCTTTTCAACAGGTGTATCAGCTGACATTGTGTAGCAGTAAGAGTGATAAAAGAATTTTTTTCCAAACCGTGTAGCGGTCGCAGTGTCTAAGAAGAGGTAAAAAAAAAAAAAAAAAAAGAGACTGGAACTTGAGTCAATGATGATATATACGCGTGAGGCTTTAAATTACGCCGAGGAAGCACAAAGGGCCATACTTTAATAGATAACGGGTCCTATTGTTTATCATGAACCGAATGAGTAAGATCCATGAAGATCATCATACGGAACATCATATAAACACAATAAATCAATTGCTTTATGATAGTCAAAGGATTCTCTATGAGAAGGAAGCCCGAATTCAGGATATAAAGCATGATTGTTACAAACATCAATCGTTTACTATAGAAGATAATTTGAATGAACTTTCTAAACAATTGGCATGGATATTGAACGATTTGGAAACTAAGTCCAACGAAACAGCATACAGGAGGGTTTCTTCTGCAAAGTCAACTAGTTCTAGGTATAGTGATGCTTTTAGGCAGCAGAGATATCCTAGTGATATTAATGAAGAAGACGAGTTTGAGGAAGAGGAGGAGGAGGAGGAGCCTGAACAAGAGCTCAATAGAGGTGAACAGGAGCTCCATAGAGGTGAACAAGAAGGAATACGAAGGCATAAACTGCATAGAAATGCATATGAGTCATTAACTTTGGGTGAATCTACAGATGAGAGTGCTTCTGATGACACCCCAGTTGATTTGTTAAATCAACTAAATGGATACATAAACTCCACCGACATGGACATTAACACCAAGAGTGATTTAAAGAGCATAATACAATCGACGACCGATACCGTTGGTGTAGTTCCAATTAATAAGGAAAACACCAAGCAGTTGAATCGGTTTATAACCAATTTAGAAGGATGTATTGGATCCTTTACTGACTGAGAACAAACAAAACAAAAAATAAAATAAAAACTACACGCCAAAGACTTAAAATACTCCATTTATTCGTTGATTAAATACCTTTTCATATTTACAAGACATTTTTAAATACACGTTTTTCAAAATGTTTTTGGTGCCAATGTTGCAATTTTACTAAATTTCAAATCTCTTAATTCCTTAGCTACAACTGACGACACCCGAGTTCCTAAAGGATCACCATTTTTATTAATCAAAACACAGGCGTTATCATCAAACCTTATAGTAGAACCATCAGTTCTTCTGAAAGGAGCTTTTGTTCTTACAATAACTGCCCGACAAATATCTCTTCTTTTAACCCGATTATTGGCCGATTGTCCAGTTATTTCTGAGGTTAAAGGTCTAGCTTCTTTAACCACAACGGTTATTTCATCTCCAACCTTAGCATAGTTTCTTGGACTATGACGTAAAACTTTAATACATTCTACTAGTTGAGCTCCTGAGTTATCTATAACGTTTAATAAGGATTTTAAATAAATCATCTTTGTAGTAAGAAATTTTTCAAATTTTTTCTCACTATATCTCACTTTCTCACTGTTTCTCACTATTTCTCACTTAATTTAACTGAAAAACTCAATATTGTCGTGGTATCAATGAGACGATCAAGGAAAGTTCTTTTACCAATTATAGAGTAAAAAAGGTCACATAGTGGGGAGAAATTTCATTTTGTAACTATAGTCTATTTAGTTGTTTATTCATTTATTTTATTTTATTTATTTATTTTTGTTTAGCTCTTTATCTCATACTTCTGGTGTCCTGGTTAAGGTTCAGGAAAGTCTGATAGTTTATAATGGGGTTGTTTCTATATGGTAAAGCTTCATTAAAGTGGATTCCTTTTTTAAAAAGAGAACTGTGGAACTTCCACTTCCTGACTATGCCACAGCGCCTAAGTTCATTTGATAAATGGAACACCTCTGATATAATACGAGATAGGAAATCAGAATTCCAAGCAAGACACATCACAATTACCCATCCAGACCAAGTCCCCGATATAATTGATACTTTCACAAAAGAACACAAGTACATATGTAAAACAGCATCTCATCCTTACATATACGCATGGAGAGTGGGACAACAAGTTGACATTGACTTGCACAAATCAAAAGACACTGACACCAAATTGTCTCCAAAAGAACAAAAGAAACATAAGAAGGCCATTCCTCAACCAAATGCCCTAAACCTCATCCACGAATCCCAAGGATCTTATGACTGTGGAGAAAAAGGGGGTGGTGATCAGATACTTCGGAAAGTCCTATTACAGCATAACTTATACAACATCATTATCATTGTCAGTAGATGGCATAAAGGTAATAATATTGGTCCTAAACGGTTTAAACATATAGTTTCAGCAAGTATAGATAGCATCAGAAAACGACAATAATTAAAAATCTACGATTAACGAAATTCACGTGACTCTATCTAACTCCGATAGAAAAATTAAAAAAAATAAAATGAAAAATAAATTTCAATTTGAAATTGTGACTCAGTTCTATTACATATTTTCTGTAGTATATTTTTCTACTGATTTATTTCATAACATTTCATTGTCATGATTGGTATAAAAAGGGCAGTAGCACAATCAACAAGATTGACAACTACGTTATCATCAAGACTTTTGGCACAGAATAGAGTGACTTCTAATGGACTTTTTACAAGAGTCAAAGTTAATTATTATTCTTCCAAATCAGTTCCTTTAACCGCCGAAACTTATAAAGATAAAGTGAGTAGAAGTGATTATAAGTTATTGGAAGACAATGATATCAATTATTTCAAACAAGTTTTGCAAGATGAAAATGGAATTGTCACTGATGAAGATGATTTATTAATCTTCAATGAAGATTGGATGAGAAAATATAGAGGTCAATCCAAGTTAGTATTGAAACCCAAAACCACCGAACAAGTTTCCAAGATCATAAAATATTGTAGTGATAATAAACTTGCACTTGTACCACAAGGAGGTAATACGGGATTAGTCGGAGGATCCAATCCTATTTTTGATGAAATCATTTTATCAGTTGCAAATTTAAATAAAGTTAGATCCTTTGATAATGTGAGTGGTATTTTGAAATGTGACGCTGGGGTCATTTTAGAAAATGCTGATAACTTTTTAGCTGAACAAGGATACATTTTCCCCTTGGATTTAGGGGCTAAAGGGTCTTGTCATGTTGGTGGTGTTGTTGCAACCAATGCTGGAGGGTTAAGATTATTGAGGTATGGGTCTTTACATGGAAGTGTTTTGGGATTAGAAGTGGTATTACCTGATGGAACTGTATACAACTCTATGAATGCTTTAAGAAAAGACAATACTGGATTTGATTTGAAACAATTATTTATTGGTTCTGAAGGTACTATTGGTATTATTACTGGGGTATCTATTTTATGTCCTGCTAGACCAACAGCAGTTAATGTGGCTTTGTTGGGAGTAAACAGTTACGAAACTGTTCAAACCGTTTTCGTTGAAAGTCGTAAAGAATTAGGTGAAATCTTGTCAGCATTTGAATTCATGGATAGTAAATCTCAAGTCTTAGCCGGTAGACACTTAAAAACTGATCATCCTATTGAAACTGAATTCCCGTTTTATATCTTAATTGAAACTTCAGGGTCTAATAAAGATCATGATGATGAAAAACTTGAAACTTTCTTGGGTAATGCTATGGAAAATGGTTTAGTTGAAGATGGTATTATAGCTCAAGATGAGACTCAAGTTCAAAGTTTATGGGCTTGGAGAGAATCAGTTCCTGAAGCTTCCACTATGAATGGTGGGGTTTATAAGTATGATGTTTCTTTACCATTAAAGGACTTATACGGTTTAGTAGAAGCAGCTAATGTCAAGTTGAGCGAAGCTGGGTTGGTTGATTTAGACGATGCTAGTAAACCTGTTGTTGGTGCCATTGGTTATGGTCACATAGGTGATGGTAACTTACATTTGAATGTTTGTGTTAGAGAATATTCCAAACAAGTTGAAAGTGTTTTGGAACCATTTGTTTACGAATGGATTCAACAACATCAGGGATCAATTTCTGCTGAACATGGATTAGGATTCCAAAAGAAAAACTATATTGGTTATTCAAAGAATGAAATAGAAATTGCTTTGATGAAGGATTTGAAACATCATTATGATCCCAAGAAAATTATGAATCCTTACAAATACATATAGGTATATTTATAATATTTATAGAACTTAAACTTAATATCTAATTAATATGAATAAATAAATAAATAAAAAAAAAAAAAACTCACAATTTATTCTCCTTGTTCACTAAAGAACCTTCTTCATAAAGACCTTCTAATTTATCATTGAAAAACTTCTTAGCAAGAGGTCTTTTGATTTTTAAAGTTGGGGTGACAACATCATCTTCAAGTTTTAATGGTTCATGTTCAATCAATATGTTATGAACTTTTTCAAATCCTTGGAATACCCCATTTACAGAAGCATTCATATCATTTAAGAATTTAGTTTTAACTGATTTTTCATTTAAAAATTTAAGTAAATCATTCAAATCTTTTGGAGAATATTTGAAATTCTTTTTAACCCATGGTGTAACTGTCTCGGGATCAATACCTACAATAGCAACTAAAAATGTCTTTAAAGAATCACCATGAACATAAGCTTGTTGTAATAATGGGAAAAATGATAAGTATTGATTTTCAATTTTCTCTGGAGTAATATATTCACCTTGAGCCAATTTGAAAAAGTTTTTAACTCTATCAATAATGGCCACTCTACCATTAGGGAAGAATTGAGCTACATCACCAGTCTTAAACCAACCATCTTCATCAAAGGATTTAGCGGTTTCTTCAGGATTTTTATAATATTCTTTGAAAATTTGAGGACCTCTTAATAATAATTCACCTCTTGGACCATTTTCATCATTAGCAGTATAATTCATTTCAGGAAGTTCTCTTAATCTCATTTCACAAGTAATTGCTGGAGGACCACAACTACCTGGATTAGCTTCATAAGTTAATGAAGCACAAATACCAGCAAAAGATTCAGTTAAACCATAACCTTGACCAACACCAACATTTAAAATAGCCTTTAAAAATCTAATAGTATCAGGAGAAATAGGAGCAGAACCACAAGCAAATGATACCACATTTTCCATACCTAATTTCTTACGAAGTAAGTACAGCAATCTATCATAAATAATATGATTACCTTTAGCCCCATCTTCCACAGCTTGAGCCTTGATTCTATAGTCAACGGCTCTTCTGAATAATGAGCTTAAAAGAGGCTTTTCATTATTATTAATAGTTTGAGCTTTTATTGCTGCTTCCAATTTAGTTAAAACTCTTGGAACTAACATAAGAGCATGAGGTCTTAAACTCTGAACATCATCCATTAATGATAATGGGGTTGGAGTAGAAGGAAATCCAATGGAATATCCCAGGAATAAACAATAATTGTAAACCATTCTTTCATAAATATGAGCCAAGGGTAAGAAGGAATAATCTTTAGCAATTTGATTTTTATTGACACTATTTCTCATAACACAGAAAGTGTTAGAAGTGACTCCGTTTCTATGAGTTAAAACCACCCCTTTAGGATTGAGTCCAGTAGTTCCAGAAGTGAAACTAATAGTATAAGGAGTTTCCGGGGTTGGAGGTAAATCAGGTAAAGTATTTAATTCCCCCAATTTTTCAACTTGAATAAAATCATACAACATAATATTGTGTTTTTTAGCAGAATCAAGTAAATTACGATCATTTGAAGCTGGATTACCAAGGTCTAATCTTTCCATAGAAACCAAAGCCACCAAATTGGCCATATCTTGAGGATTTTCACTCTTTAATTTGATCAATCTTTCTAATTTGTCTTTACTACAAATAACAAGAGGACATTCAGTCAAAGAAAGGATATACTTGGAAGTGGAAGGACCCAAAGTATCATAAAGAGCGGTATTAATAATAGAATAAGAAGAACAAGCTAAATCCGAAATAACCCATTCTTTTCTATTGGAAGAAAAAATCGATACCACAAAAGAATCATCACGAGAACCTTCGAAATGATTATCAATCTTTTCAGCCACGGCATCAGTTGGTTGGAAAGGACCATTTTTCAATACATAAAACATTCCGGAACCAAAGTTTCTTCTTCTAACATTAATAGCAGTATAGTTTTCATATTCATAAGCACCAAGACTACCATCATCCAATACACTTCTACAACCCAAACAATCATTCTCAGGATAAAGCTTAACTGCGTGTTGGAATAAAGCATAGTATGAATTCAAAGAAGGATGTAAAGCATCATATAACTTATCAGGACTATAAGCATTTCTGTAAACAGCCGAATGACCAGGGGTTTTACTATTAGGTAAAGCAAACCCGTCGGCTAGAGCCAAATCATTGTCAGGAGTATTGTTATTGATTAGATCATGAATATAGCTGGCATCATCTTCACAAAGATAAGAAGAAGTCATGGTGTTAATAGTTTTATTTTTTATTTTTTTATTACCACCAATTGATTTGAAAAAAAAAGAGAAGAATAGAAAAGAAAAATCAAATCTGGTTTGGGGAAACAAAAATCCCAATCAAATGCCTTACATAACTTCAGATTCAACCGCGGTTCATCTGAAAAACTATGTGGAAGAGGAGAATTTTTTCTCATCTCATGAATCGTAATAGGTAGTGAAAAGCGGAGATATTATAATTGCATAAGATAAAGGAAAGATGGGGAAGCAGAGAAGATAAGAAATAGAAAAGAAAAAATGAAACAAAAAAATAAAATAAAATAAAATAAAATAAAAGCAAAATGAAAACAAAAGAAAAGAAAAATAACTACTGCAGCCTAAAGAATAAATGGTTTACCGAGACTAAACCGGCAAAAATTGCACCAACTGGTGATATTAACTGTGATTGGATTAGTGAGACAACTGATAATATGACATCAGACACACGTGATGTAACCCGATAACCGTTAGTGTAAGGAATGATCTTTGGTTAAGATTAGGATGTTAGGAGTAGTTTTCGATGTAGCTGTAGAGGTAGCTGTAGAGGTAGCTGTAGAGGTAGCTGTAGAGGTAGTTGTAGAAGCAGTTGTAGAAGCAGTTGTAGTTCTTCTTCCAGCGCTAGGTCAGATTGTTTACTCTACAAGACCCTCTCGTGGGGTCAGACACGCCCAGGGATATTTATTTTGCAATCAAAATGCGATAAGATGACTCTAAAAACGTGTGAATCATAAAGTGTGAATCATAAATTATTATGATATTTATACTATGTAAACAACCCCCAATGGTAAAATTTCCATTGATTAGAACTCAGCAAATACGCCTGATGTCAAATATGATAATTCCTATAGACAATTATTTATCACGATCGTGGTTAAGACAACATCTTTATTACTTAGGATTAGATAACATTAGATTAAAGTCTTATCAGAGATTGAGTAAATTCATTAATAATGGAGGAACTATTAAATCTATAGTGAGTAACATTTCTACTTTTATCAACAGTGAGATGAATCAGAATCAAGCCGATTCTAGGTTAAAACACTTGATGTATTTTTACAATAATGATTTGATCTTGAATGATGTTCATAACATATCTCAATGTAAATTATTCTTTATTTTTGTTGGTTACATGATGCTTCATAAATCCGATAAGTTGGATGAATTTACAGAAAAATTGATATCTATTTATTTAGAATCAAATGATATGGCTAATGTTAATTATAACGCATTAACGGAACACAAAAGTGTTTTAACCTTAGTTAATAATTATTATGATTCTTGTGATATCAATCATGAATTGTTATTTAACAAAACCCCCAAAAAAATCAACTTGTTTATTACTAAAGATGTTTCCATACAAATACCTCCATTACCTCCCTTACGTAATAAAAGACTCCTTGTTAAATCTTTAATTCATAAAGAATTGTATCGAGCTTTACTTGATCCTGGTCATAAAGTTTGTTCCACTTTGACTCAAAATGGTATAACTCCTAATGATGATGTTAAGCAGATAATAAGAAATGATTTATCACTATTCGATGGACTAGGTGATTACTATCTTTCTAAGGAATCGTCAAATTTGTTATACCAATTTAAAAATTCAAAACCTTATAGTCATGAAACCTCATTTGGGAAAAAATCCTATACCCTATTGAAAACCATTTTGGCTACTAATACCCTATTATCCCGATTAGCATTATGTTATAACTTGCACCAAGGTTTAGATGATCCCACCATTAACATATTATTTAGAGACTCCTATGTTCCATATCTCAATGATTGGAAAGATCTCGACTATGAATCTTGTACAAAGGATTATAAATATGAACAGGAGTTCATAGCTGACTACTTTGAACAATACGTTGGTGCATTGTTTTTGGAACAACCTTTTGTGGCTCGAGATTGGATAAATGAAATTTACCAAAATATTCTTTTTCTGATATCCGATGTCCATATTTTACCATCAAGAAGTTTAATTCAATATGATTATCACTCCTGGGGACTCGATGTCATAGGCAGAAAATTGACTTGATCTCAAGTTTTCTTTCACTTCATTAACTACTTTCTTACTTATTTATTTATTTAATTATTTAATTATTTATTTATTCATCTAATTATATATTTCTTATTATCATTTTTTATTAATTACATTATTTGGTTTTAATATAAATCTTACAATATTACAAATTGGTAATGTTACCACTAATTATTTCTAACCACATCTTGCATCATAGACAAGAACCCTCCTCTTTTCTTAGGTTTTTCTGATTTGAAATCCTTCATTTTCATAAATCCTTTACTGTTTTCTTCTTTATCGCTATCGCTATCACTGCCACTATCACTATCACTATCACTGCCACTATCACTATCACTATCACTGTCACTATCACTAACATTATTTGGTCCTCTCTCCGAGTTATTTTTACCGAATATTCCATTTGAGCTTATTACTAGATTGGAATATTTAGGTCTTTTAGGACTAGGAGCCAGAGAATCTCTAACTTCAGGAACTCCTCGTTTAGCTAAATCATTCAATGAAATAAGCAGCGGCTTTTTTATGTTCAAAGGTTTAGGGGGTTGGGGCTTTTTCACGGGACTAGCGTTAGTTGAAACTTGAGTTCCACCATGGTTGTTGTTTGACTTGTTGCTAACTGTTCCAGCTAACTTTGTTCCTTGAACATCATTTATAGGAACCTCCTTAACTATGGGTTCTGTTGTTCTCGTAGAAACATCTTGTGCAAGTCTTGGTTTACTGGTTTCATCAGACAGGCTGTCGCCATCGCTGTCACTATCGCTGTCACTGTCACTATCGCTGTCACTATCACTATCACTATCACTATCGCTTTCACTATCACCACCATTGTATTCACTATTATTAACGTCTTTATTTTCACTGCCAGAGTCTTCATCAGAATCAGAACTAGAGCCTAAATTAGAATCAGTCCTAGGATTAGATGCTTTTATTGATCCAGAAGTGTTCTTGGAAGCTCCATTATCATTCAGGGATTTGGTAGAAGAGTTATTATTCAGCTGAGGCTTTTGCAGTTGACCATGGTTCACACTGTGTGATGACTGCTTTGCTATTGGTTGTGAAACTTGATGCGAATTATTAGTTATTGGTAACTCCTTAAGTACTTCAATATCATCATCATCATCGTCATCATTTGCATATGAATTCACAGTAATATTTGGTTTGGAATTTTGATATTCCGGTCGTCCTTTTATATCGTCTTTCAATAATCTCATTCTATTCACAATAGTACGTAAATCTTGTGTAGGAGCGGCTTCATTTGGAGTTGACAAAGAAGCATCAGAAACTTCTTCAGACCCCATTCGTCTTTGTTCTTTTCTGGCAAGAGCATTAGCCTTCTTTTCCTTAGACTTTTGGACTCTTCTTGCCTTTTTTTCTTGACCTTTTATCTGCAGAGGTGTGGGCATACTAGAACTTTCAGATTGAGAACCAGTAGGTGGCTGAGGTGTGGAATAGGTGGGATTCCTTACTCCACTTCTACTGAATGACATGGGGTAAACTTTATCAGGAACCATGGACACTGATAACTCCTTCAATAACCGTTGTGAGGCATTCTGAGCTTTCTTCGGCAGTTGATTATTCCCGTGATTTCCAAGTTTATTATTGTGCAGAGCCTTTGAGTTTACAAGCTTAATGACTTCTCTTTGGGAAATCGTTTGTTCATGATCAGCAGGTCTATTATTAGAATTGTTGATAAAATTGTTATTTTCAACTTTATGTTGGTTTTGATGAGGAAGATTTCTCTTGGTGGGGCTACTATCGGGAACATCCGTTGACATTTCTCCTTCAGGCTCTTCAATATTTTCTTTATCTTGTTCACGATCTTGATTATCACTATCAAGATCTATATTTATAGTCTCTATTTGATTTTGATGATTAGGGGTCTCGGTATCAATACTATTGTTTCTAGCCTCATTTTCCAACTGAGTATGAACGGGTAAATTTAACATTCCAGAAGTAATTCTCTTGTTGACCCCAGGTAATTTAGTATCTTTATCATGACTCTTCTCTTGACGCTTTTTGGGGATCAACCGATCATCAACAGTCTCTGGTGGAGGTAAAGATACAGAAGTATCGTTTAAATTGTCCTTATTAGGAGAATTTTGAGTGGAATCCACCCGAAGTGAAGTATTGTTTTCATTTGACGTTCTAGCTTTCTTATTAGGAATATTATTTGATGCCGTTTCAAAATATTCATCAGTTCGTTTTTTACTACTTTGAGGAACTGTAGAATCATCTGCTAAAACAGGAGCCGGTGCCAATAATGGAGTACTATGAGATTGGTTATTCATCGACGTTACTTTATTGCGATTAGGGGTGTTATTCATGGATATCCTATTAGGATAGAAACTATTATTAGCCGATCCCAGATATTGCAATTGACTACTAATCAACACACGGACCAAATCCCCAGTAACAAAAACATCCTGGATTTCGAAATCCGGGTCTAAATCACATTTATTAACATCCTGTAATCCTTCAATCACTAACTCTTCCTCTCCTGGATATAACTTTTTAAATCTATCACTTATATCCTTACAAACCATTGCTAGCGTTGTATTTCCCATGGCCAAATGGAGAAACTTACGGGAATATTGCTCTATAGTTGATGAATCCTTTTCACTTTCTTGATATATTGGGATCAAAGCCACCTGCAACTTTATCTTTGACATTAACCACTTTTGAGTTATAGATAATTCTGATGAGGTCGCGATTTTTTTTTTTTGTTTTTTTTTTTGTTCTTTTTTTTTTATGATAGAAATGAATTATGTGAAGATTCTTGGTTATTTACAGAGAATGAAGGAAATTACATTAGGTTAAAGAATTGATTACGGGACTGTCACAGGACTGTCACAAAAACAATGGTTTATATTACCTTATCAATATCTAAAGGAATTGAAGACGAAGAATTCAAAAACTCTTTGGCACCACTGATAAGATTACTTCCATTGTCACCTAAATTAGGTATGTTTTGATCTACAATATCATCAAATTTAACTGAATTGGATTTCAGTGAAAAGGCCAAGATCTCACCATCCATGGTTCCGGCATAGAAAGTGTTCAGAAATGGAGGACCATTGGCAATGGAACAAGCTCTTCCAAGAGTCTTTGATCCTTTTCTGTTTAATCGAGTTACTACTTTCCCATCAACAGTTCGAAATATGTATATATCACCACTATCACTGGGGAAAATCAAGTATTGAAGTTCCGATTCATATCGATAGTTAAGGGCAATAGGGATAGTTTGCATATACTTGTTTCTAGTTAGGGGACCAAAGTTAATCAATTTGTTGATAGGAGGAGCAAAAGACCCAATCATATCCCAAGCTCTTACTTTATCATCGTTACCCGCCGTAAATAAAGTATGACCTAGAGGATCCCAGACTAATCCATTGACAGGACCCAGATGTGCCTTAACTGATGTTCTGGTTAAATTATCTGATGCGTACAATGAAGAATTGGTTCGTAGCATATCCAACCGACATAGACACGCTTTACTTCTTCTAATATCCCATATCTTCACCTCTCCATCAAGACCTCCTGATGCCAATAGATTGGGGTCTTTTGGATGCCATTTCACCGACAACGTTTTATTCTTATGACCAGCAAATGTCTGTGAACTTGAAGTTGACCGTAAATCCAACAATCGTATAAAGGGTTGGTCACTAGCAGTAGCTATTAAAGTATTGCAAATATCAAATGAATAGATCCGATTATCTAAATCGAAATCGTGTACGGGTTCGAGTTCATTGGTGTCCCAAATCTTCAAGTAATGATCAAAGGAACTACTAACAAACATCCCGGTATCAAAGGGCCACCATTGAATACATGATATTCCAAATTGGTGTCCCATTTTCCGAGGTATCGTAGCAATATTACTATAAGCGCTCACGGGGTTATCATAATCACCCTCATCATCAGGATCTATTATCGCCAGCAGACCATGACATTTTTCCTGAACCAGTAAGTCCCAAAGCTTTATAGAAGAATCAGCACCTCCACTCAACAAATACTGGTAATCTTGACTCTCTAATGATAGACTATTGACACTGGCATTCCGATGACAATTCACAGGGAAAACATGTGTCTTTATATTTTGTCTTAAAGATGGTATTCCCGATTCACTCAACACTTTAGCAAATTCTAGTGGCAGAATCCTTCCTACTTTCCGATCATATAATAAAGATTGCATTCCATATCATTACAAAGCCACAGTTATACAATGGATTATCAGAAAACTGAGACTCTCTATTTTCTATAGTGAGAGAGCGCTTTGGTCGTGTAGAAATTATGTCAATGAAGGAAAGAAAAAATTATTCACATAAAAATTTTCCCTGGACGATTGTCAAATAGTTTGATATAATGTTAGATATTAATTCATTTTTAGCCGAAAAGGGAGGAGATCCCCAAAAGATTAAAGAATCCCAAAAGAAAAGAGGTGATTCAGTTGAAGTGGTGGATGAAATCATCAATGACTATAAAGAATGGACTAAGATTAGATTCGATTTAGATGAAATGAATAAATCTTTAAACAAGTTGCAAAAAGAAATCGGACAAAAATTTAAAGCTAAAGAAGATGCTAAAGGATTATTGGGTGAAAAGGATAAATTAACTCAAGCCAAAAAAGATTTGATTGAAAAGGAACAAAATGCTGATAAACAGTTAAGACTTAAGGTTAACACAGTGGGTAACTTGGTTCATGAAAGTGTTATTGAATCTCAAGATGAAGAAAATAATGAACTTGTTAGAACTTGGAAACCTGAAGGATCACCAGAAGTTGGTAATATTGCCTCTGCCACTGGAGCCCCAGCCAAATTATCTCATCATGAAGTGTTATTGAGATTAGATGGATATGATCCTGAAAGAGGGGTAAGAATTGTTGGTCATAGAGGATACTTTTTAAGAAACTATGGGGTGTTTTTAAATCAAGCATTAATCAACTATGGATTAAGTTTCTTAGCCAAATATGATTACACTCCTTTACAAGCACCAGTTATGATGAACAAGGACGTTATGGCCAAAACTGCTCAATTGTCTCAATTTGATGAAGAATTATATAAAGTTCATGATGGAGAAGATGAAAAGTATTTAATTGCTACTTCTGAACAACCAATTTCTGCTTATCATGCTAATGAATGGTTTGAATCTCCTCAAGAACAATTACCTGTAAGATATGCTGGATATTCATCTTGTTTCAGAAGAGAAGCCGGTTCTCATGGTAAAGATGCTTGGGGTATTTTCAGAGTTCATGCTTTTGAAAAGATTGAACAATTTGTTTTAACCGAACCAGAAAAATCCTGGGAAGAATTTGATAGAATGATTAATTTATCCGAAGAATTTTATCAATCATTAGGATTACCTTATAGAGTTGCTGGTATAGTTTCAGGAGAATTAAATAATGCTGCCGCTAAGAAATATGATTTGGAAGCTTGGTTCCCATTCCAAAATGAATATAAGGAATTGGTTTCTTGTTCTAATTGTACTGATTATCAATCCAGAAACTTGGAAATCAGATGTGGTATTAAACAACAAAATCAAACTGAAAAGAAATATGTCCATTGTTTGAATTCCACTTTAGCTGCTACTCAAAGAGCCTTGTGTTGTGTTTTAGAAAACTATCAAAAAGAAGATGGATTACTTGTTCCAGAAGTATTGAGAAAATACATTCCTGGAGAACCAGAATTTATTCCTTTTATTAAGGAATTACCAAAGAATTCCACTTCCAACAAGAAGAAATAAATAAATAAATAATTAAACCGATGTTATTTAACAGTGTATAATTTATAAACAACTAGTAAAATCATACATTACTCTATAATACTCTAAGTTTCTATTTAATATAGCACTTCTATTCTAACCTTCCATCATCTCTTCGGCACAACAACAACAAATAAGTCCCATTATGGCACCACAGCATCCTGCACAACAACTTCCACAACACCCACCTTCTTTCTTTTGAGGTTGTTGTACATACATTGGTTGTTGGGGTGGATAGTACCCCTGAGGTGGTGGGGGTTGTTGATAGTATCCTCCTTGAGGTGGTGGTGGTCCCTGCTGATAGTATCCTCCTTGTTGATAAGACTATATGTTAGTCGTTTAATTCAATGACTCGTCAGATAATTTTGTACATACCATTTATAAAATATAATTCAGAAAAAGAATTGAATTGATTTCAATATGAAATGAAGAAAAAATAGTAAGAAAAAAAAAAAAAAAAAAAAAAAAAAAAAAAAAAAAAAAAAAAAAAAAAAAAAAAAAAAAAAAAAAAAAAAAAAAAAAAAAAAAAAAAAAAAAAAAAAAAAAAAAAAAAAAAAAAAAAAAAAAAAAAAAAAAAAAAAAAAAAAAAAAAAAAAAAAAAAAAAAAAAAAAAAAAAAAAAAAAAAAAAAAAAAAAAAAA